>JAHBCN010000028.1:0-47500 GCA_019359885.1 Listronotus oregonensis | reverse complement strand
TCGCAGAGCGATCGAACAAGTGGCTAAAAAAAGATTCGAATCCATTGAAAAAAGGAAATTAATTTATTCTAATCAGTGCACTGATTCGTTCTTCACACCTCTAGTCACGTCAGTCGCCGGCCGGTCGCGAGCCGCGGCTGTGTATTTGGGCACTAGAACTCCGCAAACACGGACCGACAAACGTTGATGGACTAAAATACAGGATTGCACAAATTAATCGCACAATATTTGTTCGCGCCAAACGTAATTTATAATTGAACCTTCTAATTTCAATTTATTTTTTTTTATTTTTACTAGATTAGTTACTAGTTAGCAACAATATATACCTATTTTTAATACGTGTCTTCGGAGGTGGGGACCTCACCTGCGACACTTGAATACACGAATATTTTTCAGTGTTTGATACCTATTAGGTTAGGTTAGGTTTAAAGTGAGTGGACTTTTTACGCCCTCCACCCCGACCGCTCGGTCTATTGTGGCTCACACCTTTTTATACTAAATATCTTAAGATGTAAATAGCGTTGTAAACGCGTTAAAAATAATAAATATTTATTATATTTTTAGTTTATATTTATACAATAAAATAGGATAAAAATATAAACTAATAAATGGATGTTGTGTAGTAGAAGCATTTTAATTTCAGTAAATTTTAAAATATAAAGTAGCTAAAGTTACAAATCACCCATCGCCCTCTTGAATCACATCAGCGCCCCCCAATTTTTCTGTATCCCTTACCGCCCCCTTTAGGCCTCCAGCGCCGACAGGGGGGCGTTATTGCCCACTTTGAGAAAGACTGCATTATAGTAAGCAAACTCATTATAAACCAAAACGTTAAAAATTGAAGAAATTATCCAAAAAAATGTCTTTTTTAATTTTTTCAAAATTTTTTGCACATCGACTTGGACCGATATTCTAAACAGCTTTTTTAAAATAACTTGTTTAGATACCATGCCAACTAATATCACTTTTTTGGGAAAATAATTTTTATTTTCCCAACTGGTGCCTATAAGCCGAATGTCAATATCGATCGGTTACTGGATAAGCACAGACGATTTCCAAAAAAAAAAAAATTTATAATAATTTTAAGAATAAAAATATTTTCCATAAACATCCAACTTTTTGTCGGTCACTGTATATATATTTAAGGTTAGTGTAACCTCTCAAATACAACCAATTTTCCTTTTATTTATAAAAATAGAAATGTTTTTTTTTTTCATCTTTTGAAATATTGACTATAAATAGATCACAAAGATAAAAAGTACACGAAAATTCTATTGCAAAAAAAAGCAAAAATAAAAAGTGTGTAACTATAAATATACGTCTGTGTATATCTATCCTCGCTATGTGCTCTATAAGGTTTAGTTCGCCATGCTCTAAATTCATACAGATCAACACAATCACCTTGCCCAAAAGCTTTATTTCTTTGGCACCTATTTGCGGCAAATACGTGTGACACACTGTTTGGCAACACTTTTGGCACCTGTGTGGCTTGTGTTTACAGTCGGTTACACCATGCGGGACATCCGGTATAAATGGAATGAGGGACCTAATTCTGTGGGGGTGTCCAACGAAGTATCCTTGCCCCAATTTAAAGTTCTCGGACACAGGCAGAGGGCCATGGAGATATCTCTTACTACAGGTATTTTATCCTTGTGGATTTAATTTCTTTAAAAATAGATTTTTAGGTAATTTCTTTTCATACACAATATTATATATTACATTATAAAGTAGCAAATTATAAAAAAAATATAGGGTGGCCCAGAAAAGAATTAACTTTCAAAAATTAAAAATAAAAATCCTGCTAATATCTCTAACAAAATGCTATAACACATTAAACACAAAAGTTAATTATTATTCATAAAAGAAAACTTCGCAAGTTCAAAGTTAAATAAATCTGGCAATGTTGTTTCATCTAAACATCCGTACCATCGCGCACTCGCGCGCTGATCGTTCTAGAACTAGAATTTAGTGATGGGCATAATCGCATTATTTTAAGAATCGAATTATTGCATTACAAATTATTTTAATAATCGGATTATCATAATTCGAATTAGCTAATTATTTCTTTTTTTTAATCACTTTAATTTCCTGATTCCTAAATGAATATGTAACTCGATTCCGATGTAACTACACACTATATACTCTCGGTTGATGTGGATAATTGCCATAATTGGATAGATGCTGCGTGCGATATGAATTCCGATTCCGATTATAATTTAATACATTTTCGCGGCTTGCTTTAATTATTATAATTTAAATAGTTTCTTTTATTCGTTGTCGTGAAACAGAAAACAACGAAAACGTGAAAAGAAGAGTGATAAGCTAATGCTGATGCAGTGAGTCCACAGTTCACACAGCGGGCATTCCGATTACCATGATTATTTATTATTTTAGATTTTAGTGACATGAATGATTTTATGATCTTTTTTTTCTTTTTGAAAAGTCTCGCCATTGTCGCGACGCGTCGTCTATTTTGTGGAGTCAGATTATTTTTCGTAATTCAAATTAAATTTGAATAATCGAATGATAGCGATTATTCTAATAATCAAATTATCGATTATTTTTAATTCGAATTATCCCATCACTACTAGAATTTCAGTATAGCTTAACGCTTTGCTACGACCAGTATCGTCTTTGCCCATCCGAATTCACGGGTTGTCTTGTCTTTGTCTGTCCATAATAAATTTGCCATTTTGAAATATTAAATGGGTCTCTTTATATCGTTGTCGTAGCTGATAATAATTATTAAAAATATTATTATATTTCGTCTGTGTAAGAGCTGATATACCTATAATAATGACTAAATTAGATAGTCCACAAGCCAGTTATCGTGTGTTTTATGTCATAAACCTTCAAACCTTTTCTGAGTATCTATAGACTGTAAATTTTAAATACAGGGTGATTCATGAGGAAATGTCAATACTTCAGGTACGTAGTCAGGGTCCAAAAATAAACAGAAAAGTCTATACAAACATGGGTCCGCAAGGCCTTCGTTTCCGAAATACAGGGTGTTTAAGTTTTTATTTAATTTTTCTATTTTTTAAATAAAATCTATAATAATTTAAATATTGGGGTAAAAATTGGTATTCGGGGGTTTTTTGGTATGACGGAATCGAACCTATTCTCAGTACGGCTCTTAGGGGGTGCCACCTACATATCTTTTTACTATTTTGAACAATGGCAACTTTTTGGTACGGCCCTGTATTACATTTTTAAGTAAATTAAATAATTGTTTTGTCATTTTAAGTTAAAAAGGTCTACCTGTTAAAAGTTGATATGAGCAACCGTTTTCGAGATATTTGGATTTAACAAAATTACGACGCATCTGATTTTATTATAGCAAAATAATAAAAAATAAAATAAAATGTATAATTAAACAATATGTATTTTAATTTTTGACAAAATGATTGTTCTTAAATTATGTTCAGCAAAACATAAGCTAGGTTTTATAAATGTATTTAAAAACTAGAAAAATTAAATAAAAACTTTAACACCCTTTATTTCGGAAACGAAGGCCTTGCAGACCCATATTTGTATAGACTTTTATGTTTTTTTTTTTGGACCCTGACTACGTACCAGAAGTATTGACATTTTTTTCATGAATCACCCTGTATATTAAGTTTGTACAACATAAAAAATTGTAGTGAAATTATGAAGAAATAAGCATTTTCATTTCATGTACTGTTCCGGATTACCTAAACGAATTTATTTTGTATGTACTTCTAGCTGTTAATAAATATTTAAGATTTCCAAAGGGCCTTATTATTATTTTTTATCAATCCTTTGGTGAGGCTTTACTTTATGGAAAGCAATCGTTTAAAAGATAACTAACGACGACAAAGAATAGAATTGTTTTTTGGATATACAGACGCATAAGAAACCCTGAAAGTTTTATATTTGGTGAACTATAGAAATAGTTGCGCGTTGCGGATGTTAGTTCAAACGGCATTGAACCCACCTCTAATTATAATTTTATTATGTTTTAACAAATTATCAATATGACGTCCATGGCGGTTATGACACTTTTCCAGTACGGCAAATTTGGGCACTCCCAAATATTTAGCTGCAGGTTAGCAGTTGACTTTTAAGATGTCCCCATGAAAAAAAGTTTGCTGCACTTAAATTGGGGTTGCTCCAGAGCCAGAATATGTGCAATTTCATATTGAGGTAAAAAATTCGATGCGACATGGATCTAGACACACCTAGAGCAGAGTAACGTTTACCAGTCGAAATTCTTGTATTCGCGCGTAAAAATTCTGGAACATTCTAATCTAAATGGTTTCTTCGGTACGAATAACTCTTTTGCGAACCTGAGGCCGCACTACCCACTGATACCTTCGCGCTCCTCCTATGTAACGTTTGGAAACTAGCACGGTTTTAAAACAACTACTTCTTTCTGGGCCACTCTGTATTTAATGTTATTTGACATTACCCGCATGCGTTTCTTGCAAATTTTTGATATATTAAATAGGTTAAATGTTAAAAAAAATTGTAGGTCAATTTTAGAAAAATTGTATTTTCTCCCTTAAGCCAAACTGCTCCAACTTACAGGTATTTTTCCAAGATTAACGGTTTTTTTAGAAGACACCACACTTATTTTCGTTTGTATTGTGTCTTTGTGAGCTTATCCTCGCACAGCTACATGTTTACACATTTGGTTTCTAAGATTACCTGATTAAAATAATCTTCAAGAAATACGTAATTATTTGTATTTTTATTAAACTGTAATTCTTCTTAATAATATATCATGATCAAAATGAAATAAACTCTAACCTTAACCACTTTTCATTATGCTATTATTTGGTGTAATTTAAAAATTAATATTTATTATTTGAGCTTTTTTATTTAATACAGAATTATTTAACTTCGTCCAATTTAAAGCTTTTAACTTTTTTTGCCAGGAAATTACTCCCGTCTGGCCTGCGAAATCCAGTTTGTACGATCCATGGGTTATTATCTAATCCAGATCTACATACCGTCCGGACTAATCGTCATCATCTCATGGGTGAGTTTTTGGTTAAACAGAAACGCAACTCCTGCTAGAGTATCTTTGGGTGTAACCACTGTATTGACCATGACAACGCTGATGTCATCCACGAATGCAGCCTTACCAAAGATATCCTATGTAAAGTCTATTGATGTGTACCTGGGAACCTGTTTCGTCATGGTATTCGCTAGTTTATTAGGTAAGTGTTTAATTTTAAGAAAAAGAAACGATTTTTGTTTGGAAAAGTTGTAAATAGCTCTAACCTAATAATTTAGGTTACAAGTTTACAAAATAACGTTTCTTAAAAGTGATAGACAATGTTATGTTTTTAATAACACTAAAATCTTACTTTATTGTCTTTATTTGTTACCTGTCTTATTTGTTAATTATACACAACGTTCTAACAGAGACTACGTACGTACGACGTATCGATCATACAATGTGAGTACGCTACGAACGCCTACGCAAGTATCTTTGTAAAGTACTACTTGATATTGTACCTAGGGAACCTGTTTCGTCATGTATTCGCTAGTAATAGTGTTTACAATATTTATTAAGAAAGCGATTTTTGTGGAGTTGTAAATACCTAACCTAATATTTAGGTACAAGTTTACAAAATAACGTTCCTTAAAAGTGATAGACAATGTTATGTTTTTAATAACACTAAATTTGAAACATTTTACCTTGTCTTTATTTGTTAAGATACCAACGTTCGGTTAAATGTATTATTCAATGATAACTAAAAACTATTCTAGTACGTACTTATCATCGCATAACTCATTAGTTACGAGTATGTACCATGAGTGTTACCGATTTTAGGTAGATACCAGGTTGCTTAATACATTTTGGTTGTTTACAATTACAACAGCTTCTTTAAATTTTCCTTTGTTCTAGTGGGTATGTATGTATGTATGTATGTATGTATGTATGTATGTATGTATGTATGTATGTATGTATGTATGTATGTAGTATGTATGTATGTATGTATATGTATGTATAGGGTTTTCCCGTATAATTGCGCACCCCTTTAAAATCTTCATTTTTATAGATAGAAAAAAATAGTTTATATGAAAGTTGCAGGATTTTTCATGAAGATTTTCATGGTGTAAGATAAAAAAACAAATGATGATCGGAAAATTAACAAATCACTATCAACTTCGTTATTTTAAATGGATCACCCTGTATATGATTAAAAATTCAAATTCTGCTAATCTTCCTCTTTTCAAATATGTTTTTTATATATATATATATATATATATATATATATATATATATATATATATATATATATATATATATATATATATATATATATATATATATATATATAAATATATATATTTTTATTTTATATTAAGCACCATGGATACAACCCAAAGTTTGGCAAAGTTAAGTCAAATATAAATATAAATATTTGGCAAATATAAATATTTGACAGAAGTCAATTTTGGGTTGTATCCATGGCTAACTATGGCTTATAAGAACAGATTTTAAATTCAAATAACTTGCAACTCGTTTATCCGAACATAGATAAGTAATATATATTTAAAAAGAGGAAGATTAGCAGAATTTGAATTTTCAATCATATACAGGGTGTTCCATTTAAAATAACGAAGTTGATAGTGATATGTCAATTTTCCGATCATCATTTGTTTTTCTATCTTACACCATGAAAATCTTCATGAAAAATCCTGCAACTTTCATATAAACTATTTTTTTCTATCTATAAAAATAAAGATTTTAAAGGGGTGCGCAATTATACGGGAAAACCCTGTATGTATGTATGTATGTATATATAGTAGTAATCCTTCGTGAGCTGTCGTAAAGACAAAAAAAAACTGTTTCCCTGGCTTAAAGCGCGATAAGACAAAGTCGAAGTCATATCCAATTGTTGTTTCGTTAAAGATACAAGTATTTTTCCATAATTTTACTTCCATTAGAACGCGCGATCGCGTGTAGAAACTCATCTAAACCATTTACTCGAAAATAATCGAAAATGTTTATTAAATATAATGTTTCTTTATAAGCAAATTCTTGGTGACAGCTTAAAGTTAATCTCTTACATAAAAATGTCATGATTTTTTAAAAATAAGGTTTATACGGCAGTCATTTTATTAATAATAATTATACTTCTACGAAAACAAAAATGATTCAAATAAAATTTTAAAACAACAGCTCTTTCTTTAATAAAACTTGAAGACTGGGTTTTATTTTAAATAATTAAGCATTAAAAAAAAATTTAAAGTAAAAGTCTTAAACTTTCGTACCTGTAGTTATCATTACCACATCCTTTCACTATAACGTTTTGTTTAATAATTTTATTCTACCAAAAATATGTAATCCAAATAAAATCTTTTATATATTACTTGACAGAGAATGCGAAAATTTCATATGTAGCTTATTATCAACGAGAAGCTTTTAAAAATTCAGCACCACTTAAACTTTACAGTCGCTGAGCGTTTTGTCGTATAAATAAAAAATGCGTGGTAGATTCTGTCGAGTTTCAGCATGGCGTCGAGTTAAAATTACTTCATCTATCTCTTTTGATTTACACATACGAGAAAGAATATATTTTTATAGGTTGTTGTATGTTGCTGAATAATAAAAGTATGTTTTATTTTTGGTTTTTACAAATCAGATGTATAAAAAACTGATTCATCATATATTAAAGAATTGTGATAAATCAAAGTTTTTTGTTGTAATCTAAATTGCACTTCTAACAGAAATAAAGTATATCTTATTGCCGCTGTTGAAAGATATTTTATTTCTTCCTAAAACCGTTTATTTATTTTTTATTATTTCGGTGTAAGTAAGGTATTTTTAATCCAATAATCTAAATTTTTATGCGTTAACACATTTAAAGTTAATATTTATTCCTAATTACAAAGTTTTATTTTTACCCTCTAAAAATAATAATCATATACTTGTATTTAAATTTATATTTTATATTATTTAAAGCCACGTCGTAAAAGCTGCAGGCAAAACACTTGCTCTGAAATAATACCCACGTACAGAGTAAAAAGGCGCGTTGGAAATGCTTTGTTTTATACGCTGTCTTCAGGGATTTTTCCTCCAGCTAACCACAACAAAGCACAGTTGACCAACTCATATTTCCGCATATAATATTCAAAACTCTGACGTCAAACTTACCCACAACACCTACCCGACTTTTCAGAACAATAAAGTAGTGGATTTTGTCCAATGTTTTGAGCGAGTTATCCGACAAATGCATCATTTGTTCTTTCTTAAAACTAGGATAGTATTCTTATTAGGCCACTCGATCGACTAATCGTAAAGTAACCTAATATATTGTTTGGTGAGAATTATTTTCTTATTTTTATTGTTTATGAATGAATTTTTGCAAACATTCAATTTTTTAAAATAAAAGATTACAAGTAAATAATTATGAACTAAAAAATATTTGTTTTCTCGTCGGAAGAAAATCGTTCCAAACAATACTCTCACAACTTTTTATATAAAAAGAAATAGATATTTTTTATATACCATTTCCAAGATATAAAGAAACAAAACTTAAAAAAAAAAGCAAGTTACCTAATTTAACAATTACCTTAGCACCAGGCTAATGTAACCCAGTATTATTTAAATTAACAGAGATTGAAGATATGCAAGTATCTTTATTTATTAATATAAACGCATTTTTCTTAATGTTAAGTGTTCTTTGCAAAAAGGCTAGAAGCGTTTTAGTTTGGTCAGTGTGTACTTCTTTGTGGAAGTTACTGAAAATTTATTATCGAAAGCAAACGTTTACTTAAAAGTGTAAGACAAATGTTATGGTTTAACACAAAAATCATGGACTTCCATTATCTTTATTTGTTAATTGATACACAACGTTTCGACTTATCATGTATCTCCAACAGTTTTCAAGTAATAACTAAAAACTATTCTTAAAAGCTACGACCCACATGCTAACCGTTGCGTTGTTCACTAAAAATTTACCGATTTTTCACGGTTTAGCAAAGGCTGCCAGATATTCGGAATGTCGATACTGGGCTTGCTAAATACAATTTGGTTGTTTACAATTATGACAGCTTCTTTAAATTTCCTGTTTTTCCAGTGGGTTTCTTTATGTTTTTTCTGTTCTTTACCTTTAATTACAAGTGGTCTTCTTGTTTTCCTGTATACTTTACCACATTCACAGGGAATTTGGTAGATACAGTCAGTATTTGAAACATTGTTGTACGGTCTCGTCTTAGTAAGAATACTTCTTAGTAAGTAGTTTCTGTAATATACGAAATTCCATAAATATTTGGTCCTCTGGAGTCTTGTTTAAGTAGGGGTTTTTTGTCTTATTTTGATATTTGTCGATTGTTTCCTTAACCAGTCTTTTACTCTAGCTGTTCCGCTTAAAAGATCCCTAGTTATATCACTTATTTCATCTTGCAGGTATTTCTTACTGTTACATAAGGTCACTGCATGGTTATATAGAGTACGTATGTAAATATTGTCCAGTGTGGGTAGGTTTTCTGTATACCGAGGTGTGTACATGTCCATTATTTCTTTTGGCTAGAACGTCCAGAAAAGGTCAAACTGAAATTTGCTCCTTCTCCATTGTGAATTTGACAGGTCGAAGGCAATTTGGATATTTTAAGAAACCTTCAAGTTCTTCGGCCTTACCTATCCATACAATAACCAACTTGAGACTCTACAGCTCCAAATATTTATGATAATTCCGTAAATTAAAGAAACTTTGGAAGGGATCCGCAGAATCGCGAAAAAGTATAATATTAAAACGACATTTTAATCCCAAACCACTTTAAAAAGTATTCTTACTAAGACGAAACCAAACAACAACGTTTCAAATAATGACTGTATCTACCAAATTCCCTGTGAAAGTTGTGAGGTATACATCAAGGAAACAAAAAGAATAACTTAACATGGTCCAAACAACACCACATACAATGGAAGAAACCCACTGAAAGCAAAGAAAATTTAAGAAAGCTGTAATATTTGTAAACAGCCAAAATATATTTAACAAGCCTAGTATGGACATTCCGAATATCAGCCGTTGCTGAACCGGGAAAAATCGGTCAAGCTTCGGTAAACAAGGGATAGTATATAAGTCTTAGCTTTTAAGAAAAGTTATTAGTTATGACTTAAAAACGGTTGGAAATATATCATTAACCGAAACGTTGTGTATTATTAACAAAGAAAGACAATGGAAGTCCAAGACTTTAGTGTTACTGAAATCGATAGTAAAGTTGTAGCATTTACCCGACAATCCTTTTTATAAAAAAAAAAAAAATATTGTTAAAATAAACTCTTTCAATACTTTTAAATTAACTGATTACGATTTATCTTTTTTAGAATACGCTACCGTAGGCTACATGGCCAAAAGACTGCAGATGAGAAGAAATCGGTTTTTAGCTATTCAAAAATTAGCGGAACAGAAAAAAATAAACGCCGATGGTGGACCAGATGACCATTTACCCAAACAAACAGTAAGTAATCGTTAAACTGGATACTGTTTGTTTAGTCCAAAAGCCCATGACACATGTTTCATGAAGTGTTTAATTCAGGTAGAAATTTCACACAGTTGTCTAGATACGATAGATGAGTAAGTAATCGACTGTTTGGATGACCTACCTAGTTACACCAGGTACTGCGCATACAGAAAAGGTGTAATTTTTTCTTTACAAAAAAAGTGTTTGATTCATAGACCATTTGAAAGTTAAGTTGGTTTAGAATAAAAACTAAAAAAGGCAATCACTTTGCAGGGGATTAATTTTGGACCAAACCACCCCAAAAAGAGTGTTTGATTTACTCTGAAATATTAATAGATTCCTTATTATATATTTAAAAATATTTGCAAAAAGCCAATAACTTTTTCCGAGGTTTAACAATTGGCCATCATGAAAATGAAAGTTGCGCGGTCTTCCTGTATGCGCAGTATCTGGTGTACCCAAGTAGGTCAGGCAATTCATCGTTTACTTACTAATCCACCCAATCATAACAACTATATGAAATTTCTACCTAAATCAAATACATGAAACATGTGTCGTGGGCCCTCCGACTAGTAGAATAATTTGGTACTATACAAACATATTGGATGATTCTTTTAACTTTCTTCTTTGTACCAAAATTAACACACAAGTTTTTTATTTAAAAACGGGTACTTCTTAGTGGGGAACTTTGTTCCAGGAGGCTGTACGTTTCAAAGTTCATGATCCGAAAGCGCACAGTAAAGGAGGCACTCTAGAAAGTACTGTAAACGGCGGCCGTGGGGGTAGAGAAAGGGACAGAGAGGGAGGACCTGATGAAGAAGCCGGTGCCCCTCCTCCCCAACATGTCATGCATCCAAGCAAAGACATAAATAAACTTTACTACGGAATCACGCCTTCGGATATCGACAAGTATTCAAGAATAGTATTTCCAGTATGCTTTGTATGCTTCAATTTGATGTATTGGATCTTATATTTGCACATTGCCGATGTGGTGGCTGATGACTTGGTGCTATTAGAGGTTGATAAATAAGAACGGAAAAAACATTTTCGAAGAGGTCGAACCATATAGTCTCATTATTTTAGGATATTAAAACAGAACTACATTTTACAAGTATATTTACAGTAATAGAGGTATATAATAAAAATAGGCTCTGAAACATCTACCAAGTGTTGGTTATCCCGTGTCTGTTTTCTTTTTTTTTATGTCTACAAGTTTAATAATTCCCTTATTTTAAATCTTTTCTAGTTTACTTTAAAATTATTTGGTAATTAACAGTCAAAACATTTCTAAATCAGTTTTCCATACAAACAGCAGCACAAATCATCACAGATATATTGTAGTTTCCGAAATAATAAAAAATTGATTTTGTACAAGGTCATCCAACAAGAAGTGAACTTGGCCGTATTTGTGACTTTATTTGTACTATAAAAAAATGGTTAATAGCTATCTTGTGTATTTTTTCCTGTAAAAGCTAAAAAAAATACCAATTACTAAATAGTAATTATTTAAATTAAAATAAAAGAATTACCATATAAAATTACCAATTTTTTATGGGACCTCTTTTATTGGTTGGTTTTTTAAAGCACCCTTTATTAGAATAATAATGTTATTAATAAATATGTTTTACTTTTACCAGTATATTTTAAAGGCAGTAATACACGCTAGACATTGACAGACTACTGACTTTTTATGTTTTGGCATTTCAGGTACATTTTGTTACCTTTTTCATTTTCTGATTTAAATCGCAAAATGTTCACATAAATTAAATTAATTCTGTAGAGACTAAACTTAAACGCGAATTTCTTGAATAAGGTATGCCACTAACAAAATGTTAATTTTATGTCGTGTCTTCTTTGATTTAACTCTAGTTATTTTCTTTAGTGTTTTTCAATATACTACGATAAAAAATACAAAAACAATTTAAAAAATATAGTCCTGTTCACTCCTCCTTGGACGACCCCGTACAGAGTGAATTACAAATATAAATACTGCAAATAGAAAAAATTAACGAGTGTGTAAAATACATTTAGAATTTCTTAGGTAATAAAGCGAATTTTATAGTAATATATATTTTTTTAATTCGAGAAATTGTTTCTATTTTTAGGTTTATCCAAGATATAAATATTAACCTGACCTTAACCAAATGAAGCTAGTAAAGTATTTTTTATTGGTGGTTAATTTAAATACAGATTCTGGTAATATTTTAAATGTGGGCTTCATAATTTATTTTTAAAATAAATTTACATTAAAAATGAAGGTAATATAATTTTTTTAGGTAAATTTTTTTTACGAATAATTTTAAATTCATTAAAAATAATTTCAAATTAAAAAAAAATATATTACAAAAGAAATCCGTTATTACATACAACTATTTACGATGATAATATATAGTCCAAGAGCCCATGACACACGTGGTCATACTGGGTACACCAGGTACTGCATATACAGAAAAGATGTAAGAGAAAAATTTTTGCCAAACAAGTGTTTGATTTAAAAGCCAACAAAGACCATTTGAAAGTTAAGTTAGTTTAGAATTTTAAAAAAAAATAAGAAAAGCAGTCACTTTGGAAAGGGTTAGTTTTAAATCAAACCTTCCCAAAGTTCTATTTCTAAAAATAAAAAAGTGTTTGATTTACGCAGAAATTTTAATAGCATCTTAATTAAATATATTATAACAATATCTGCAAAAAGACAATCACTTTTTTCTGGGGTTTAACAATTGGCAATCATAAAAATAAAAGTTGAGCGGACTTCCTGTATGCCCACTACCTGGTGTACCCCGATAGGTCAGGCAATCAGTCGATTACTTACTCATCTATCCTATCGAAACAACTATGTAAAATTTCTACCTGAACCAAACACCTCATGAAAAATGTGTCATGTGCTCTTTGACTATTATTAAAAATAAATAGATTTTTAATATTTCGTAGTTTATCAGTATTTTATTACTTGAGATATTTTAAGATAACAATTTTAATTAGAGTTTTTTTGAACAGCAGATTCGGCACAAATTAGTAGTTTAAGATGGGAGCATGTTTTGTAGACACATTTGATTTAAACTGTAAATTTATATTTTTCGTCACATTTTTTAGAAGCACATGTATAGTGAGAAAAAAATCATAAAGGTTGTGCAAGGTCATTAATATAAATTTTTATTTTATTTTATATAGTGTATAGTTGCGTGAATTTTATTCTAAATTTTAAAGTGGTTGCGTAACAAATTTTATCTATAGTTATTTGTTAAAACTTTTGTCTAGTAAATAAATTAACTCGAAATTAAGTTAAAAATTGTCCAATAGGACGCTAAAATTCTTGTGAGTTATGGTAAAAATATGACTCTTCCTATTAAGTTTTAAAGAACATGGCATCATATACAAGTAGTTTGGTCAGCATACGTATTTTAAAAAATTGAAATATGGTGGACAATTATTTCAATTTTTCTTTATATACTGAGTCTTTTTGTTGTTTTGTTGCAATAATATTTTTTATAAACTCTTGAAGTCAAAAAAAAATTAAAACAATTTACTGAAATTTCACATTATCCACAAAAAATATGATAATTATTAACAAATTACATAATCAATAGTGCTATTGATAATATTTACATAATGTTATTGTTGATATGAGCCGTGTTGTTGTGGCGAATTTATTTATCAAAAAATATTCTTTAATTTATTTTTACCATGTATTTCTGGAAAATCAAAAGAAATTGACGAATAGGTAATAAATTTTATATTTGTACTACCTCTAAAATAGACTATTAGATAACAAAACATTGGATAACAAAAACAAAATCATACATTTCGACTAAGATCTCGGAACTCCGACTTATATCTTGGAATTCCGACTTATACCCCGCAATTCCGATATAGATCTCGTAATTCCGACTTATACCTCGGAATGCCGACTTAGAGATCTAACTGCTTGATGCTGAGAAAATTTCAGGAAAACTTAAAATCAGTTAACTTACTACCTTTCTTATTTTTAAAAATAAATGTACCTGGTAGAGATCTAAGTCGGAATTTCGAGATATAAGTCAGAATTCGGAGATCTCGGAATTCCAGCTTAGATCTCTAAGTTGGAATTCCGAAGATATAAGTCAGAATTCGGAGATCTCGGAATTCCAGCTTAGACCTCTAAGTCGGAATTCTGAGATCTAAGTCCGAATTTCGAAATATAAGTCGGAATTCCGAGATCTCGAAATTCCAGCTTAGATCTCTAGGTCGGAATTACGAGATATAAGTCGGAATTTCGAGATCTAAGTTGGAATTCCGAGATAAAAGTCGGAATTTCGAGATATAAGTCAGAATTCCGAGATCTAAGTCGGAATACCAAGATATAAGTCGGCATTTTAAGATATAAGTCAGAATTCCGAGATCTAAGTCGGAATTCCAAGATCTAAGTCGGAATTTATACTAAAGATAAAAATAAAAATGGACGTGCTCTTCTATGCCTTCGTATTTATAAGATCCCTTGTAAATGCATTAAGTTTTATATAGGTAACGCATAAAACAACATTAAAAATATAGCAGAGGGACAGAATTCTACAAAAAAAGTCGTCAACTTCATTTAATAATAATCACAAAATAAACGGGAATACTTTTAGTACTTTGCCAACGAACAAGTAATTAATAAATCATAAAAAGTGCTTTTGTATAAGATAATTTAAAAAATTCGTGGTTATCTTTGCTTGATGCTGAGAAAATTTCAGGAGAACTTAAAATCAATTAACTCACCGCCTTTCTTATTTATAAAATAAATGTACCTGGAACAAGAGATTAATATGTCATTAATGACATTACGTCATAAATTAAAAAAAAAATCAATTAGAATATTTTAAATTTTAATAACAAAATTAAGACAATTTTGATTTTGATTGTTGTTTAAATTTTAGTAAATTATTTAAATTAATTTTATCTTGGAAACGGTGGTAGACTTGTTAATGAAACGTTGATAGGTATTTTATTGTTAAGCTTATTTCGGGCAGTTTGCAAGTTTGTAACGGTCAACCGATTCTGTGTACACAAACTCTATACTCTGGGACCAGGACCGAAGCGGCCCCATCTAGCGAGTACCTAAATAAGGTTTTCCGATATTAAACAAAAAGTCCTTAATAAACAATTCCCAAATTAAAACCTCTTTATAACTATTTAGTATCATACATTTAGTTATCTTAACAGTTAGTAGATACATCGTATTTCAGTTCTGCAAAATCAACTGCTGGCCAAAATGCATATAAATGTTCTCATGTAATACTTCGTTAAAAAGTATATTTGTTTGTTACTATATATTTCGGTAGTTTATAGACCCAAACGATATTAAATGACATAGCAAAAATGATACTCTAGAATATCAATATAAAAAAACCTACACAGGGTGACCCAAAATACATTTATTATAAGAGATAGAAAAGAAATTTATAATTGAGCCACTCTGTAGACAGATAGGTTTATTTAACGAGCCCATGTAAATACGACGTTCCTGTTTTTATACCTTACTAATGCGCACGTAAATACACCTTTAAAAATTGCAATTATTTCTTAGATTAGAAATTATAGCACGTACACAGTTTCGAGATGATTCATATTTTTTCTCTCCGTGAACCCTGTATTTATCAGCTTTATTGAGAAAAAGACAGTGTTGAAGTAATGTTGCTTAATTATTTTAAATTTTTAAAAGTCCTTTGTTTTGTGCAAACTGGCTTTTGTTCTGTGTCAAAAATATTCGTAAAAAATATGGAATATCTCGAAAAAAAGCAAACAAAAGAGCCGTGTTTCCTAAAGGATGTTTCCAAAGTTACCCGAAAACGCAATTTAATAAAAAAAAAAATAGCGCATACGCCCGCGACTGTAGTCGCGTAGAAACGAAATTCTAAAATATGTAAAATAGTATAATGTAATTAAAATATATAATATATTATACACAAAAGAAATGAACTATATTACGTTTGATATAACCTTAAAATGGTGAAAGTTAAACTTATATACAGGGTTTTCATTTACATTTTGACATCCACTTACAACGATAGCTAAAAAGGATAAAAAACAACTTTTTGTATAAATGTTTCGTAGTTTTTCATTCTTTACCTTTTAAATATAATGAAAGAAGCAAATAAACATCAAAAAGTAAAGAAAAATAAATGAGTTACCTTTTTTAAATTAAGCACCCGGTATACTTTTTTTAGAATGAAAGGTATATCCATATTCTTTTTAGAAATATCGAGTTTGCTGGCATTTTGTTCACCCATTTTAAGTTTTAATTAAATGTTCAATTTATAGTAAAAATCTCCATTGCCTTGGAAAACAAACTATTTAGTTTGTTTATACTCTTATAATTCTGTATCTCAACGAGAAATATGGTTAGTTGTGGTTAGGAAGATATGACGCTCTTAGATAGCCGCCCAATAGCCCCGATTTAAACTCTCTGAATCTATTTTTGTGGAGATATTTAAAAAATAAAAATTATTATGAAAAGTCAGAAAATATAAACATCCTAAGACAAAAAATTGAAAATGGCATTATGTTACCTAATAGAAACCGGTTCGATTTTGTTTTCAACGCGATCAATCGTAAGTTAAGAAAAAACATTTTCAATTGCAGGGAAAATAATAAGTTACGTTAAAAAATTATATATATTTTTAGTTTCTTAAGTTGATAATAAATTATTTGTTTTTCAAGGCAATGTTGATGTTTACTATTAATTGAATTTTTAATTAAAAACTTAAATATTTTCAAAACGGCTGGACGAACTGCCAGGGAACTATATATTTTTGAAAAGAGGATGGACCTTTTATTCTAAATAAAAATATACAGGATGTTTCATTTTAAAAATAAAAGTTAACTTATTCCTTTTTGTTTTGACTTTTTGATGTTTATTTGTTTCTTTTATTATACTCAAACTTTAGGTACTTTAGGAATAAAAAAGCGGGCAAAGTGGAAATATCGATTTTTCTCTAAATGTATAGTAAAGAGATACATAACAGTGGTACTTTGTCTTGCTGTCTGTGGACAAGGGATTGTAAGATTAAAATTGGAAAAACGAAAACATATTTTTTATAGAATCCAGATTGCTGGTGTGTGTAGAAAGCTATTCCCCAAACATGTAAACTGTATTTTGATTATCGTTTAATACAAAATACACAGAAAGCGTACAGGCTGGAAGGTAAAAAGTATTTTTCGGCTACAAATATAATATGTTTGGATCAATTAAAGTCATAACCACAATAATGCCAACAAAGTTAAATAATTGTAACACAGGACTTGATTGCTGTTAGCCTATTTTCATGGCAGATTTTTGGTCCTTTAACGCAATAACAGACGTAGGCAAGAAAGATAACTGGATGTTCGAGTGCAAAGTTTTGGTTTACCAAAAAGGTAAAAAGGATTCAGAGTAAATTGTAAGAACTAGTTAAATAATTAATTGCAAATTATCGTAACAACTATTTAGTTCACATTTGCGAAACAACCTTAAGAATGTTAATCCAGTCATTTGCAATGTTCCGTTTCTAAGGCTATGTCAAACGAGTTTTGTATAGACGCTCATAGCTCAAAATCAAGTTAAACATGTAACTAGAAAAACAATTAAAATTTTGTATATAAATTAGAATCGCAGACAAGTTTTAAACAGAAATGTAATTCGTTAAGCCCAAAAGATATAAATTTATATGAACGCCCTCCCTGTTTCTTTTTACAATTAGAGAAAAAAAAATAAAACTTGGATCTCCTTATTTTTTTTTACAATCTTGTTAAAGCTTTTCGGACTAATGCATCTTCTATATCTATAATTATACGAAAACCTAATTTACGGAGACTCAAAATTCCGATCCACTTTACATAGTTTTGGCAAATTTAAGACAATATTAAATTTATACTAAAATTGAATTTTGTCAAATACTTGTTATATTAAAAAGATATTTAATCCTAATCTTCTGTAGATTTATGAGTCACAAAAAGCACTAGAGATTTACAAGTTATTTAAAAAAAAAATGCTTAGATCCATTAATTAGTGTCTTTAGTCACGCTCTCTTTAGGGAAAAAATTATACAGTATGTCCCAAATTTAAGAGTATTTTAAAGCCTGTATCAAATTATTCAGTTCCATTCTTTGCGTTTCCTTTGCAATATATTAAATAACAAGGTTTTATTTAAAAAATAAACCATATTTTATTTATATTGTCATATTACTGTCAAATTTGAGAGCTATCATCATGTTAAGATCGTTTAGGAAGCCGATATAAAAAAAAATTCAAAAGACCCTTTTTGTTGTTTAGTTTTAAAAACATTTTTTTTGATATTCCGAAATTTGGACATGGGGGACCTATTTGCG
This sequence comes from Listronotus oregonensis, assembly GCA_019359885.1. Classification (NCBI taxonomy): domain Eukaryota; kingdom Metazoa; phylum Arthropoda; class Insecta; order Coleoptera; family Curculionidae; genus Listronotus; species Listronotus oregonensis. The sequence continues at coordinate 28,726 of JAHBCN010000028.1, read as the reverse complement.
AGGCAAATTTTCGGCATGTATTAAAGAAACATTATCAATGTGAATAAAATATGGTTTTTTAAGTAAAATTTTGTTATTTAATATTTCACAAACGACACGGAAGAATAATTTGGAATTGGTCAATTATGTATAACTAATATGCGCTTGAAATATATTTGGGTTCCGATTAAAAAAAAAATCATCGATATTCAAATGTCTTAAATTTGGGACACACTGTTTAAATATTTCTAAAAATTCTAATCGACAGGTGCGAGCATTTTTTCAAAAAATATGTTGTTTACGATTTATTAAATTTATTCTAAGTTCAAGACTTGCACTATACAATGCATCACAATATCGAATAATAATTGGTCTCTGCAAAATATTTTAAACGACCAAATACCTGTGGTTATATTTTCTAAGATCTGTCAAAAAAATCCTTAAAAAAAATAGGATTCATGAAGATCCGTCACTTGTTTGTCGTAAAAAGATTCAGTTTTAAGATTGCTCCCGAAAAAGTAATTCGCCTTTTCTACAACTTGTATATCTTCGATTTCTATATACATTTGGCAAAAAGTGTAAAGAATGGGTTCAAATTTTTTACAATTTTTACAATAAAAATTTCCTTAAAATCAAGCGTTCATATAAAAATATACTACTACTGGTTTTCCCTTTGCATGAAATTTGAACTAAGTTTAGTTGTTTATAGTTGCCCGTCTTTATTTTATTAACCGAAAATAATAAATTGAATTTAGGCGTTGAACCAATGATAAATAAAAGAAATCGATATTTACCCCTGCATTTAGGTGGAAGGGTTGAATTTGGTTATAACGTCTTTATTCATATAATTTATGTCAAAGTTATTACCAAGTCCCGTTATTTAAAATCAATTATTAGCGCGGTTTAATTTTCGGCAGTTCGCCTAAATTTGATGTTAGTTCCACTTTTTCTCAATAAGCTAGTTTTGATTTTCCGTCAAAGGGAAGCAATAAATATTTTATTATATTTTAAAAACTGATCCTATTAAATACAATACTCACTTTACAAATACACAGAGTTTAAAAAACTATAAGGTATTTAAAAAATGTAGCACGTGCACAGAGCAACAGTCTGACTAAACTGAGCAATACTTATAAATTTTAGTACCGATAAACTTCTAGTAGAGAAGCATAGTGCGTCCTGTGGCAACTTTTACAGGGGCTGTTTGAGAAGAATTTTTTTTTTTTTAGTAAAGTACAGTTGTGACAAAAAAACCTTTACTTTTTACGTATCTAGCTTGTTTTTATTACGACTGTACATACAGATTTTTTTTGCTGTTACTTTTTATTAAGTACTAATTTTAAAAGTTGTTATCCTAATATTTTCCATAAATTAGAATGTGATCATATTTAAATAAGGACCTTTAAAATGCAAGCAAAAACTACCTAGCTGGAATAAAAAAATAAATTCTCTAAGTAAAATGGATACGATCAAAAACCCTATATAGGATGATAGCCTTATATAGACGTAGGAATATTATCAAATTGAAAACATAATATAAAGTGAATCCACATTTAAGACAAAAAAATATTTGTTTAATCTGGTCTGCTTCCCTTCTATACCTTTCTTTAGAATAATTTAACTTCTTACGGGTTCGCAAATATTAAAAAATTGACTTTAAAATTTTAAAATGCATTATTTTACCAGGATTTGAAAGGGCAAAAGACAACAGCTTTACAGGGTTTATTATGATATCTGCGCAAATTTCATTTATTTTTGAGATACAGTAAAGCTCTGCTAATCCGAACTTCAATAATTCGGTAATCTCTAATCCGGACATTCTATGACTCCGTAATCCAGATCATGTTTTTGCGATTTTGGATCTTATAAATTTGACTATGATGAGTTATAATCAAAGAGACATGGCTGAAATAACTAATATGCTACGGATTGTTATGACTGAAAAGAATCAACCGATGGAATCGGAGATCAATGGAGATAAAAAGCATTTAGCGTTGCACAGTGATGACGATGAAGTTAAGGAAGTTAGTAGATTTTTAGATTTTATACAAGGGGCTAAGGAAAAGCAAGCTAATATTAAACAGGATAAACTAACTGATTTTTTTAAACCCTAATTTTTTAAGTTTTACGTTTTTTGTCTTAAATATATGTGCCCTACTTTCTGTGTACGGTTCATCTTATTTTAGAGTAACTAGAGTGCCCATTTTTAGTAATATTTTATATTATAATACTGGTTTGCGTTTTAAGTTAATAAATCCTCAAAGTACATATATTAGGTATATTTTCTTACTTTTAGAAAGATTTCAAAATCCGGATGTTTCAATAATTCGGATTGCCTCGGATTTTATTGATCCGGAATAGGGGAGCTTTACTGTATTTCATAGACTTGATTTAAAAATTTTAATCAGTTATATGCACTGTTAAGATAAAGTATCAACGTAAAACTTAACGTTTATATAAAAAAATTTTATTATATAATAATATTATAAATTCAATAAAAAAATTAATAAAGCTGCCCGGTCAATGTTTATTTGGGAACAACTTTGTGACTTTCCATATATTAAAAAAAATGTAGAATTTAAAAGAATGCTTAATAAAATTATTTAAACTGGAACAAAAGAGATCGTTATTTTTTTAAACACCTTATTTATTGGTTAATTTTTAAAAGCGTCTCGAATTTAACCAATGTGTTACTTTTACCAATATTTATTAAAAGTAATAATAAAAGCTAGATTTGGCAGAATACTGACTTACTGTGTTTTGGTCCATAATATACTCGTGTGTATGTATTGCTACCTTTTTCTGTTTTCTAGTATAAGTGGCATTTTTTATATAAATTAAATTATTTCTGTTACTAAAAATTAATACAAATATACCTTTTTATTGAAACGTATCTAAAAAAATTAGACGTTTTTATAAACAAACCAATTAATAAGGAAAGCACTATAAAATTGTAATTTTATGTGGTTACCGTTTAATTTGTTTCACCTCAGATCAGTTTTTGAAGTATTCTTTGTGATTTTACGGAAAAAAATACAAAAGATGGCTTTTTCACATTTGTTTTCAGTATAAGGAAAGCCACAAATTCCTCTCCTGTTTAGATTTTGTATATTATAAACTATTTTTAATCCAGTTTTTTTTCAGTACATTTAAATTTCTGGGGTCTTAATAATCTGCAATAAATATAAACCAACGAATACTAAACATCAACAAAAGTGAAAAAAATTTAGTGGCAAGGGACTATATTAAAACTGACAGTAAAACCTTAAATTGAACGTCTAATTAAAAACCTTGACAAGATATTTACTATGTGACTGAGAGGACATTTTAATTACTAATTATTTTAAAGAATTACTAATTACATTAAAGAATATATTTTTATAAATTATATAAATATGCATTTTTTAGGTTAATAAAAAATATTATTATGTGCAGATTATTTTAATCTCAATTTTTTAGTATATTTGTGAATGAAATTGTTTATTATTTGCGAACAAAATATTAGAAAAACTATGGCACTTTGCACTAACTCAGAGAGCAAACAGATATCTGACGAACATGTACAAAGACCCGAAAATGCACATTTTTGAATTTTTTTAATTATGTAAATATTATTTTAATAAGTAGTTCTACTTGGACTGTAGACAATTTTGATAAGATGCACAAAATTTCGAAATATTTGCCTTAAGAAAAAAATTGGATAAGATAGTCTGAAGACATAAAAAAAGGGCTTTTTAGAAATTAAGGATTTAAAGAAATATTTATAAACTGTTAATTTAGTAAAGTTCTATAAATTTTATTGTTATTTACCACTCACCGTTAATAATATGTTATTTAATTATTTAGTTTCTTTGGGATACAATTTATAAAAGAAACTAATTTTCTCAAAAAATGGCTGTGCACACAAGAACTTTTTTAGATGTAGCAAAACTGTTAGATGTAGATATAGAAAATTATTTGTTAAATAGGATAGGTATATCGATTTAAAGTATATTTGTTAATTATGGTAGATATTTTATTCTATACTTATTAAAAGTTTTTTTAAAGGAATTTTATAACTCTCTAAGAGCCGTTTTTTGCGTACGAGAATTTTAGTAAAATTTTTGGTGAAAATTATCTTCAATATTAAAATAAAAGTTTTTACAGAGTTTTTGGTAATAGAGATTAATTTATTATAATATATAGTTACAGTGTAACTATTGTTAGAATGTATGTGATACTCATGCGCACAAACACTAATTTGGTAAACAACTGTCACTGGATTAGCTTAACATAACCTGGAAAGGTAAAAAAAAATTGAATAGAGAAAGATTTTAAAGTTTCTTTAATTATGTCAGGTATAGGTAGATAAAAGGAAGTTGTTACTTTTAGGTGTTGCAACAGTAAGTTTTTTCTTAATCGAATATTTATGGAAAAAAATGGTAAATAATTTGATTTTAATGGACAAAAAAGTGGCTACAGAAAAGAAAGAAATAGGCTAAATTAGTTATCTCTTAATTTAAGAAAGGAAGCATTAGTAATCGATATATGTTAGTATTAATCCGTTGTGGATTTACACTTTTTTTTTTTATCTTGGGACAGTCCACGAAGGCTGATGCCTAAGTACTAACGTACCGTGGGTGCCTTGCCAACAGTAGGCTTTTCAAATTTTGGCGCCCCTACCGATATTTACAATTCGATACCCTAGTTTACAATAATATTAATTACAACTGTTTTGTGAATAAAATTCTAAATCTATGATTTGGGCACTATCATTTTAATTACACCACCTTTTTCCCGTAATTAGTATGATTTTAAACTAGAGGATCGATGTGTCAGTTCCTAGATTATTTTGACAACCCAAGGATTTAATAAGGATTGCATAAGAAATTGTTTTTGGATATATATCTGATTGTGTGGACCTAATAACATTTAGGTATATAAATATATTTTTTTAAAATTTTTTTAAAACATTTTTAAAAAAATTGCCCCTATAATCTGCCACCCTCCAACCTACTTATCCTGATGCCTGATGGTAAATCATACACTGACTTTAAAAGGATCATAGATTTGGTAATTATTTATTTACTATAAATCTTAAATGTTTAAAGACGTTTTTTCTTAAAATTAATAAGTATCATTATGTATTATATTACTAATGCATTTGGATTATGAAAATTTAAAAATAAATTCAAAATTTAGAAAACAACTGACAAAATCCGAAACTTATGTAAATTAATTAAGACTATGTAGTTAGACTGAAGTGAAATTACTGATCAAAAAAATTGTTCTATGTCAATTCTCGCGTATTTCCTTAATTTTCTTTGTTAAATTATAAAACATTTTTAATATTTTCATTGCAAAAATTTTAGGTAAATTATGTTAAACGTGTAAAACACAAAATAATTGCTTACATTTTCGACTCAACTATGGCAATAATTTTTTAAATAATTCTCGTAAGTGTAAAACGGCTAGTTATTTTTTAAGAAATATTCCTTGTTGCCAAGCAGTTTTATTTTAAATAAGGATAGTTATTTATACTCTGTTAAAAAATAGCGGGTCTTAGTACATCAGCCATACCATTAAAAAAATCTGTGGCAAAGCATTTATGTGCTTTTTATTTTTAAGATATACACAAAACATCCCTAAATTGTTTTTATCGCTTAATATAGTTTTCATTTATAAAAATGTATGTAAAAAAAGCGATAAAATGTTAGTAATGCAGGTGGAGATAAGAGAGAGGGAGAGGGAAAGAGAAAAGCTAGGTGAAAATAGCTCTTTCTAATATTAACTTCGTTTATTAAATGAAAACCCTCTCCTATCCTCACCTATTACTTAGAGGTGATCATATAGTGTGATTTAAAACTTATTCCTATAAATTGCAAGGGATACTCAATATGATATAATATACTACTGTAGAATCACAAGAAAAGCACGCAAATTATTCAAAACAAAGTTACTGAAATTTTGTTAAATATTTGTTTTTACGTGCCTCTAAAAACTGCTTCTTATTTTTTAAAAAAATATTCCAATGTAAATTTTCTTTAGTCTGCAGTTATGAATGCAGTGTCGGAAATGGCACTATTTTCATTCTTATGTGTTGAAGCGCATGATCAACTAGAATATTTTTTAACATGTCAATTTTTTTGAAAATTAAATTTTCACGTACCCTTGGCGAAAGTCAAAGACTTTCAGCATCCATGTTTTTAAAATTTTGCTTACAAATCCCCAAAAAACTCTTGTATTGCTTTTCGTATAAGGTTCTTGTTTTTTGTGGATGTAAATCTATTGACGCTCTAATCTTAAGGTCTTGTGATTTAGAAGGCGTCTTACTAATAATTAAAACACTATCACTATATTCCTTTTTTTTAACGAATTAGTTAAAATAGCAGGGAATTTCTTAACTTGACAACAAATATGATCAGAGCCACCATCCAAGGCCGTAGATGTGAAAAATGTTTGGGGACGAAAAATTTTTTCGGATGAAAAATTTTTGGTCATAAATTTACACCCCTCCCTCCCTAACTTGTTTATTTCTTATGGTACAAAATAAATAAAAATATCAGTTTGTGGGGTTAATTAGGCAATTTCCGAATTTGTAATCAGATATTTAATATCACTTAGGATACACAAGGTACGACAAAAAGTATATAATATTTTTAATGGAACACTGTATACTATATTACCATTAAAAATATTGTTGAGAGTTTTAAAAAGCCACATTATTTGATATATCTATACTTAATTTAAAAATATGGCCATCCGAATCTAAAGAATATTTTTTTCCATTGGGTACAGACATATACCGGATAATCCAGGAGTGTGGCTACCCCCATTTTTTCTGCATTTTTTAAGATGGAGAAATAAAACTTGGGGATATCATATATTGTCCATTTTGAAAGTTTTTTTTTGAGAAATAACTTGACTTTCAGTGAATTCCGGTTTCACTGGAAACTCCTTTAACTTGATTTTCAAATGAGACACACACTGAGTATATTTTTACACTTTTGGATTCCTGGGAATATTCTGCGTCGAACGTTATTCTTCTTCTTCTTCTTCTTCCCTGGGTGCCGACTTGATTATCTACCGGAGGCAGCGCAGCCTCATGGGCTTTTTGTGCCTAATCTCCCATTGTCTTTTATATCAATCCTCCCATTAGACTTGTTCCTTCTACAAGTCTGTATAACCCCGAGACTGGTTGGTTGATATATTCCTGTGGGCTCATTTCCGGTTGCCCAAATAATGCCTGTCTTTTGTAATTCAATGCTTTACATTCGAACAGGATATGGTAGGCTGTTTCTTTACCCTCAACACACTCTGCAACTTGGGTCCCCATTGTATGAGCCTATCTTGTGTAGGTGTCCTCTTAGGTTATCATGCCCTGTTAGCAACCCTACTGTTATGCGAAGTCTTTTCCTACTTTGTCTGAGTAGTTCTTCCTTCGTTCTTTTGGATGGGTCTCTTATGAAGCTTTTTCCATGTCTTATTCTACTGAGGTTTTCCCAGTATTCTTCGTGTTTGTTTCGGAACCATTCCCTGGTTTGCCCCCGTGCTGTTGTTTTGGTCACTCCATAGGCAGGTTCTGGCCCAAAGTATGGTTTGAATGATCCCTGTCTCGCTAGCTCATCCGCTTTTTCGTTGCCTTCTATCCCCGAATGTTCTGGTACCCAAGAGAGTTACTCTGTTGCGTTCTCCCAGAACTTCCAGTTCTTTTTGGCATTTCCATGTCAGCTTGACAGTCACAGCCCCTAGTGACACTTGGCTGGCTGTTAATATGCAGATCCGCTTGTTTTTATAAGCCCTCCTGTTATTTTCTTGCACAGTGCAGTAAAGCATATATTTCCGTTTGAAATACAGAACTGTGTGTTCCTAGTGGAATGAAGAATTGTGAATTCCTCATTTGACTGTACACACCCGCTCTAGTTCCCTGCTCGGTTTTGGAACCATCCGTATACCAAATGATGTCTCCAACCGTGCCGAGGAGATCGGGTTCCTGCCACTCACTTCGATCTGGAATTTTCACCTCGAAGTTTTTGTTAATAAGTATTGGGGAATCATCTGGTCTGTTCTCTCGTCCAGGATGTTACCGCTAACCTGACTTTTTATGTTGTTGTGTCCCAAACTAGCGTAAACACCAGTTGGTTTCTGTTGCAGTCGGAAGTAGCTCATTCTTGCCTCTCCCATTACTATAAGGTTAAGTGGTGGAAGGTCTAAGAGACACTCCATGGCTGCTGTTGGGGTAGTTTTAATTGCTCCTGTTATAGCTAAGCAAGCAAGTCTCTGTACCTTGGCCAGTTCTGTAACAGCAGTTCTTTGTCGCATTTTTGTCCACCATACCAGTGATGCGTATGTTATCAAAGGCCTTACCACCATGGTGTATAACCAATAGACCATGTTTGGTTAAAGGCCCCATGTTTTCCCATGAGCGCGTCTGATTAACATAAGTCATCTCCGCTTTCTTTCTTATTTTCTGAAGATAATGGTTCCAGGTAAGTTTAGAGTCTAGGATGTCACCCAAATATTTTACCTCTCCCACAATCTTGATTGTTTCACCTCGTAGGATCAGGGGTCCTAAGCCCTCTAGATTTTTTCTTTTGGTGAAGGTAACTAGGGCTGATTTAGAAGGGTTTATGTTTAGTCCCTCCTTTCTCGTCCATCTGGTAACTGCGTTTAGGGCCTGTTGCATTTTATCCCTAACAGTATTGTTACATTTTTCTTGGGCCATAATGACGAGATCGTTTGCATATCCCAATGTGTGGTGCCCTTCAAGTTGAAGGACATTTAGTAGGTCGTCCATGACAAGGTTCCATAGCAGTGGGGACAAAACTCCCTCTTACGGACATCCTCGCTCAACCCGAGCGTCGAACGTTACTCTATATGTCAAATTTTGGCAGCTTTGGAATAAAATTGAATACCAAACCAAAGGTGCCAAAAATTATTTATTTAAATAAAAGCAAACTTTCTCAACATTTCTTCGAGGAAGAATTCTGCCTTATAAACTAAGCATTTTTATTGATGGAAAAAAAATGTAAAGCATTTACAAGGCATTACTTATTTTATTAAATAATTGGTATCGAAATATTAATTTAAAAAAAAACGAAAATAAAACTAACAAAGCTGTCAAAATTTGGCATATCGGATATCGGTGGACACAAAATATCCCTAGGAATCAAAAAATGTTAAAATATACAGTATTAATTCAAAATCGAAAGTTGAGCCCAGTTCCGGTGAAACTGGAAATCACCGGAAGTCACGTAACTTGTCAAAAAACGTCAAATATGACATAATATGGTATCCTCAAGTTTCAATTTTCTATCTTAAAAAATACAGAAAAAAGGGGTGAGCCACCCTTCTTGATCACTGGATATATATATATATATATATATATATTTATATATATATATATATATATATATATATATATATATATATATATATATATATATATATATATATATATATATATATATATATATATATATATATATATATATATATATATATATATATATATATATATATATATATATATATATATCTACAGCTGTAAGCAGTCGTTTACTTCTGTATATACAATAAAAATTTAAAATTATTTTTCATATTTGGATGGCCATATTTTTGAAACTATTAACATATAACATATAAGGGTTGTATTTTTTTAAGCTCTTTGAAAGATCTTTTTGATGGTAATATAATACTAATATAATACATAAGGTGTTCCATTTAAAAAACTTTTTGTTGTACCTTGTTCTTCTTAAGAGATAATAAAAATTTCATTACAGATTCGAAAACTACAGAATTAAGCAAAGAAACTGATATTTTTACTTGTTTTGTGCAATAAAAAAGTTTAAAAAATAGGGGGTGGGTGTAAATTTATAACTAACACCCGGCATACTACAGTTGTATTTTTTGTCCTTAAATATATCCATAAAAAACATGTTTTTTTTATAAAAGTCGACGAAATTCTTAAGCGCTTTTTATCAATATATGTTATTCATGGAAAATGTAAACCTTAATTTTTAAGGATAAGCTCTGAATCACCCTGTCTAAATATTCTTAAAAACCAAAAAAATTAAGAATTAATTAAAAATTAGACAGTAAATTAAAATAGATAAAGCGAGTGTAAAAAAGAACCGTAGATAAAAGGCTTGCTTAGGTCAGTGGCGGCGGGCTCGTTGTGTGGGGACAAATGGATCCTTTCTAATTATTATGAAGAATTTTGTATGATACGCCACTGTTTGTGTTTGTAAAAACACGTTTTAATATTATTAACACTTCCGATTTAGTAATAAAGAGTGAATGATTTTATTCTGAATGAGTGACTTATGTCAGTGACGTATCGTACGAACCGAAAACTTATTTAATTAATTAGGGTTCCTTCCCCTTTACCGCGTTGCGGGTGAATTATTGCTCACTTACAAGATATTCTAAATAATAAGAGAAAGTTGTATGTATTATATTTAAATTGATTATTTAAAAACACTAGCCATAATTCACGAAATTGTACTTAAGCAAGATGGTGATTTATTTATTGGCGAAACACTTACAAAGGGAAAAAAGGACAAAAAAATTAGGTGAATAACCATTTTGTCTTCACTTAAATCCATAAAAAAATAGCATTGCGTTTTTTAGGTGGCGGGCAAGTTAAGACGCTAAAGAAGTTAATCCTTAATACTGGTAAATAAAAATGTTTCTTCTACAAGTATATTTAACGAGAAGTGAACAGGGCCATACCAGTGGCTGTCTTCATATTTAAATAAAAATGTGAAATAGCCATCTTATGTATTTTTTTTGAAAAAGGACCCCGCACAATCGTCATGGAAAATGAGCTTCGGCTATTTTTTTTGAAACTTTGCGAATTAATAGTTATTCTTAACACATGCACTAACCAAAAAACTTAGTGGGTACGAAACTCGATTACCCTTCTAAACACCCCCAAAATCACCCCCAAAGGTCAGGAGGAGGCACTCGACTGATAATTTGTCAATTGTCTTACCAAAATATTTAATATTGTAGTCGAACGTATAGCCATCCACACAATCCTTAGACTTAAGCCTGATATCCTCCAAACATTCAACTACTTACCCCCAACTTTTCCACCACTGACCAAAGCCTGCCATGTGACTTTTCACTGTTTACGAGTTGTAAAACCCTTTGATTGTGAATTCCGTAAACATAGCCACTTAAACAATCACAATCCAATGACCTTCGACCCCAACAAAGTCACATGACAGGCTTTGGTAAGGGGTGGAGTTGAGGAGTTATGGAGGTGGATGTTCTTTGTTTGTGGTCAAAGGATATTACGTTGCGATCGTTTGGTTTGCTTTGTTACGTTATTTAAGATCAAAGGGTTTTAGAACCCGTAACGTAACGTCGGTGGTGAAAAGGTTAAGAGGTGGGAAGGGAAGTAGTTGAATGTTTGGAGGATGACAGGTTTAAGTCTAGTGACTATGTTGGTGTCTAGAAGTTCGACTACAGTATTAAATATTTCGGTAAGACAATTGATTAATAATATAGTCAGTCAAATGAGCTTTGAGGGTGATTTTGGGGCTGTTGGGATGTTACCGGTTTTCGTGCTCATTGAGTCTTTTGATCAGCGTGTTAAGAACAATCAGTTTGCAAAGTTTTCATTTTTTTCCGTACTTTTGAGTAAAAATGATTTCTTATTCTGTTTTAAATTTCTAATTTCTCATATAAATTAAATTAATTTTATTGGTACCAAAAATAAATACAAAATTCTTTTTAATAAAACGTACCAAAAAAATTCGACACTTGTAAAAAAAATAAGAAAATGTTAATATGATGTATAAAATATTTTGACGCAGTAGTGTCAAAAAATGACAACTGAAGCGTCATTGTATTCAGAATGATATATACGATCAAAATAAGAGGAAATATACCGGGGGTCCCATTAAAAATTAAAAAGTACTAGTCATTTCCAGTCCAGCCTAAGTTTATTTTTTTAACTTAAAAATGAATGAAAATTTAATTAAAATACTTGCGGCCTTATTTTGATAGGCAACCTTGCCGTATAATCTATTGATTTCAATAAAAAAAAACAGATAGATTTTTCGGCAATCTACAAAACAAAGATGGCTATAACATATATATTTTTTTAAATATTAAAAAAGCTACAAATATGGCCCTGTTCAAAACTCGTTGGATTATCCTGTACTTGTAAGTTTAAACGACGACCCGCCAAATTAAAGTTTTTAAATATAAATCATCTGAGTGAACACTGCTAATAAGCCCGGTTTTTATTGAACGGGAGTAGGGGAGTAGAAAACGGTTTTCTTAATTTTCAAGGAATATGGCTTTGTTTTTTATATAATCGAGAAAATTAAATGATTTAATTATTATTAAAAAAGAAATAAGGACTACGTAATGCGTAGATATATAATGTTTGGCGTTTTTATTTAAATAAAAAATTGTAAAATTACGTTATTGTGTTTTATTTATAATCTTAATATTAAAGTATTTTTATAAATGGTGTCCCATTCTTTTATCAAAAAATATTTGTTCACTGGTCCTGGTATCACGGTATAGAGATTAGACATGTACACGCATAATACAACACAGCACCACAAAAAAAAAGTTAAAGGTCCGAGAGACTTGACCACAGTATCTTTATGTTTTGGGGTCGCCGAATCCGAATCCGGAGTCAGTTTGTCACCATCAAATCAGGGCAGGGCCGAACTTACCTATGGACGCACGGGGCGAACGCCCGAGCCCCCAAGCAAAAGGGGCCCCCGAAGTGGTCCCCGACCCCTTTAGGGTGGTAAAAAATTATTTTGCGAAAAAGTTTAAACGTTTAACGAAAGGCTAATACTTTTGGGCCAAATATCCAAGAAATATTTTTTTTTTATTTCTTTATGTTCCTCCCTCAAAAATCATAGTTTATAATAGCACAGTGTGTAGGGAGAAAAAAGGTGTTTGACTTCCGGATTTTTTTGTCAGTTTCAATTTTTATGAAAATTTGGAATTAAGTTGCTATTACCCTCTAGATCAAAGTTTATATATGTTTAAGGTGTTCTTCTTATTTTTAGGGGGTAAAAACCACCCCTTATGCTAAAAAATAAAAAATATTGAAATAGACATTATGTAAATTAAAATCATAGCTAAATATGTAGAATGAGAATATTTTTACGTTGTGAGGTATATTTTACATTATATTTGTAACATTTCAACCCTTAAAAGTCACTCTTAGTAACGGAATAACAAAAAAAAGGTTTTTTTTATCTTAAAATTATTTAATGACGCTTGTATTGTAGAAAACATATTTTAACGGTTTACGGTATAATAAATATTTAACTACAATAAGTCAACCCTTAAATAACCACCCCTTATAGGGTTTACAAAAAAAATGTTTTTGACAAATTAAAACGATTTAATGATACATAATTATAGTCCCGGAAATGAAGCTAAAAAAATGGCAAAACCTCGCAATTTTTTCCCTGCATAATTTGCATAAAAATTTGTAATTAGGCGCTTCTAACCCTCTATTTCATAGTGATGTGCGCTGTTTAATTTTTAAGGCTGAAAACTACCCCTAATTGTCAAAACTTATAAAATAAAATAACATTTTAAACCTAAAGATGGGTAAAAGTTGGTTTGGATTAGTTGAATAATGGTTAGTTGTGCTTTAAAATACAATTTTAAAATATTTTAACCCTTTAAAATGAACCATTGTTAAAGCTAAAAGTAAAAAATATATTTACCCTAAAAAAATAATTAATTTATTATATTGATTTAATTTTAGAATGCTACTTCCTAAAATATGTACTAATTTCATTTTGCAACTTTTCGATCCTCATATATTAAACCCTAGTATAGCTTAATTAAAAAAAAGATTTACCCAAAAAAAAAAATATATTACTGTCTAAAATATTACCAATTTCATTACTTGGCAAATTTTTAATCCTTTAAAACCACCCCTTACAACAGTGCAAATCTTATAAACCAATATAATAAGTATAAATAGGAAAAAAAAATAGAATTACGTACGAAAATTATACCGGTAAAGTATAAAGTATACCAGTTATATAGACTATTATGCAGATTATGCTCCGAAGTGGGCTATTCGAATTTTAAAACCTTTAGTTTTAATGATAGAAAGTTTTTTCAAAAATGATTTTGTAGGGTTTTTTAAAAGTTTTAAGGCTTTGTGAATTAAATCCTTTAAAATCCCTTATTTTTTAAATGAGATGAGTTTAAAGGGCTCGAATAAGGTGGTGCTCGTCGTAAAAAGCGGCTTTAAACGTCCATATCTCGCCAAATATTTTTTGTACAGAAAAATCTAAGTAACAAAAAATCTTTGTAATTAAAAAACTACAAGTCGGTACAATAGCATTTTTTTCGTATCTCCAGTATTGTTGAAGTTATTTTGAAGAAAATGACAATTTTTACGAAATTGCGGAAAATCGTTTTTCATTTTAAGCTCCAATTTTTCCAAAATTAAGCGTTTTAAATTGGCCAAACTTTTAAGATGTATTAATAATACATATATAAAAAATATTGCAGAAGGGTAAAGATTATTTTTAATTAAGAGGGGACTTAGGGGGTTGTTTGTAATGATCTTTTCGTAGAAAAAGTATTCTATAACATGTTACTATGTTCCAATTTTTTGAATCATTCAATTCAATTTAAATGTTTTATATGCAAGATGTATTATATTGTTATAATATTATATTGTTTGTATAACCGTTACTGGGAGTGGGGGCCCATTTACGAATTCGCCCGGGGCTCCAGAGGTCCTAAGTTCGGCCCTGGGTCAGGGTCAAGGGCATTTCAAGGTCAAATCTGCTAAATTAATCGCACGAACCTTTAATTTTTTTGTCGGGCTGTGTAATTTTGCAAATTTGACCTTGAAATATCTTTTTACCATAACCCAATGGGGTCAAACTGACTACGGATTCGTATTCAGCGATCTCAAAAACATAAGTGTACGCTCTTTAAATTTGATTGCGATTAATAACCCACCAGAAACACTTATGCAAAATAAGAGCCAAGTTCCTATGAAAAAATCCCGGCCTCTTAAAGTACTGAGATCTAAAATAAGACCAAACTCTGTCCACAATTTTATTCCACCATTTTTTTGACTTGGAAGTTTTTTACTGATCTGTTTGTTTTATTGAATCTTTTTTTTCTATAATACATACGTTTTTTTATTAATACAGAGAGATCAGTAAAAAACTTGCCAAGTCAAAAATGAGTAGAACAAAATTGTGGGCAGAACTTGGAATAATAATTTTAGATCTTAGTACCTAGGTACTTTAAGAGATTGTTGGATGAGAACTTGCCTCCTCTCCGATTTTGACCAAATTTGATATACGGGGGTTTTTCGGGGCGCTGATTACGAATCTGAAAAAAATATTTTTTGGCAATGTTTCGTTTTCGAGATATTCATCATCAAAGTTGAAAATCAAACTAACCTTATTTACACTTTTCCTCCTTCTTTTTGCACAGAATTCTTGATTTTTACACTAAATTGGCACACAATATTTTACAAACAGTTTTTAAAATCTTGTTTTTATATTTACTTTACACATTTTTTCTATTTTCTACTCTTTTCTTTCAAAGGCCGCAAAGTGGCCGCAACCATGTATACACTAGAGATTTTATAAGCAAATATGGCAGCTGCCTTTGAACTTGAAAGTTAGCAATTTAATGGAATAAAAGTGTAAAATAAATAAAAGTACAAGGTTTTCAAAAGTGTTTATAAAATATTGTGTGCCACTTAAGTGTAAAAATCAAGAATTGTGTACAAAAAGAATGGGAAATATAGTGAAAATGAGGTTGGTTTGACTTTCAACTTTGATAATGAATATCTCGAAAACGAAACGTTGCCGAAATGATATTTTTTAAGATTCGTTATCAGCGCCCCAAAAAACCCCTGTAGACCAAATTTGATCAAAATCGGAGAGGAGGCAACTTTTAAGACAATTACCCCAGGGCCGTTTTTAGGCGGTGGCGAGATGGGCGCCCGCCAAGGGCGCAGCTACCTGAGGGGCGCAAAATCGGCTAATTTTTTTTTCAGATGTCCGTACCTTAGTGATATTATTATTTTGTTGACAAAATTAACAGAACAATTTTACAAGAAATTTTGAACTCAGATACTTTATTTAATTATTTTTTTTATATTTAGATAAAAGGAAAACATATGAAGTATTACTAAAATATCAATTTTTCCTGATACCTACAGCGAGAATGTAACACCTTGAATTTTTTAATATTTAGGCTGGGGATAAATCGGTATATTATAAATTGAAGGCAGCACTAGTTCTTTTTTTTTGTTGCATATTATTTAATTTATTAGAGTATAAATGTTACATTTGAGTGGGCCTGCTATGCACAGTATTTTTGTAACTACGATTTTATATTCCATTCAAAACGCGGGTGCTGGGTGCCCAATTTTGCAGCAAGTAGAGACTACCTTCTGGGTACGTTTCTTGTGCCGCTGATTTCGAATTTCGGGATCCCGCAGCTCTGAAATTTTGACATCACCCCTAATAATGCAAAAAATTCTTAGGTTTTTTTTTAACTAAAATCTTATAAAAAACTTATGAAAATGCTTTTTACGCACCTAGAAAACACTCCCAGGGTACGTTTTTTAACCCCAATCATCCCTAAAATATCGTACAATTTAAAAAAATGCAAACAAAAAATTTTGTGCTATTTGCCAAAAACTTTAAAAAAATAGCCATTTCACGACCAATAAAAATATTTTCCTTCCTTCAGGGATTATAAGTACTCTTTGCACCCCTTTTGGGGGCTTAAAAAATATTCAGTTCGAATTAAAAGTAAACCAATGACTTTAAAATAATATATTTTGTATTTTTCTCTATTATAGCAAAAAATTTGCTTACAAAAAATATTACCAGATGTTTTAACTCTTTCGACAAGAAAAAATGCCCCTAAAACATTTTACATTTATCATAGATTTTGAAGCCATTTTTCAATTTAAAAAAAATTCATCCCATCAACAACTAAAATGAATCCATAAATCTTACTTACTTCCAATACTTTTTTTATTTTAAATGGCTTTTTATTCAAAAAATAAAGCAAAAAGTAAATAAATGTAAAAGTAATTATTGTAAACTATTTGTTTTTATTTTACACTAAATAAGATATTTTTTCAACTCCCAAGAGAGATTTACGAATTCATCTTAGTTGTTAATGGGATTACATTTTTTAAAATCGGAAAATGGCTTTTTATTCAAAATCTAATAAAAATGTAAAAATTAATCTTCTTTGTGCACTTTTTATTTTATCATGTCTTAGGTATAGTTTTTCTCGTCGAAGGGTGGAAACATCTGATGATATATTTTTGTAAGCAAATTTTTTGTTATAATAAAGAAAATTACAAGATAAATTATTTTAAACTCATTGTTTTACTTTTAATTCAAATTGGATATTTTTTAAGGCTCCAAAAGCGGTGCGGGGGGGTAAATTTTAGGCAAAAAGCACCAAATTTTTTGTTTGCATTTTTTTTTTATTTTACGATATTTTAGGGATGATTGGGGGTTGTTTTACCCCCAATGAATTAAAAATTTAACTTAGGCTCAAATTATTATAATGTCATAAAAAATACAAATGCTTATCAATAAGATATAATTTCTATAAATGTTTATAAGATTATTCTTAAAAAACGTCAAAAAAGGGTATTTTTGCCCTTTTAAGGGTGTTCCCAAGGTGTAAGGTTTTCGGGACCTCTAAATTCGAAATTAGCGATCCAACAAACGTACCCTGGAGTATTTTCTAAGTGCCTAAAGAGCATTTTCATGAGTTTTTTATAAGATTTTCGTTAAATAACCCCTAAAAGGGTATTTTTTGCATTTTTAGGGGTGATGCCAGAATTTCCGAACTACGGGACCCCGAAATTCGGAATCAGCAATCCAAAAAACGTACCTTGAAGGTAGTCTCCACTTGCAGCGAAATTGGGCACCCAGGACCCGCGTTTTGAATAGATTATTTATTGTTAAGAAAATTTATTCTAAGTTTAATCATCCGCAAATGTATAGTTAATTTACATTCCACTTCTTTCAATTAGATACAAGCAGTTGTACTATGTAAAGCATGTCTGTTTCAAATAGTAGGCTAATATTTTCATATAAAGAAAATATAGAAATAAGACAAATTCCACCACTTTGCACCTAATTTTGTAAAATTTCCGGTGAAAACCCCCGAAATCCCCGTATTCGTTGGGGAGTGTTCCATACTGCCCAAATCCCCCGGTGTGTGGGGGAGAGCAAATGTTAAGCCTCACCAAGGGCGCAACCATACCTAGATACGGCCCTGAATTACCCTATTAATTTGCAAAGCTTCAAAAAGATTTGCCAAAATCCATTTTCCTAAGGATTGTGAGGGCTCCTTGAAATGTTGCTTTCATAATCAGAATGGCGAATCTTATGAAAAAGCGGTAATTGTCTGGAAAGTTGCGGCAACGCCGTTTTGACCAGTTTTGGTATAAGAGGTTTTTTTTGGCGCCGATTACGACTCTGAAATAATGTTAACTCCGTTAACTCCTAAACGTTTCGTTTTCAAGATATTCATTAGCCAACCTAAAAATCAAACTAACCTCATTTTCACCTTATTTTCAATTCTTTTTGCATATAATTCTTAATTTTAACACCAAATTAGTACACAATATTTTATTAACACCTTTTAAATTGCGAAGTTTTACTTTCAAACGCCGCGGCCATGTTTGCAGAGAAAATCCCTTGGGTTGCAGCGTTTAAAAGAAGAAGCTTTGCAATTAATTGGAATAAAAATTTAAAATAAACATAAAAACAGGTTTTTAAAAGGCGTTTATAAAATATTTTTTGCCAATTGAGCGTTAAAATCAAGAATCGTGTGAAAAAAGAAGTACTAAAAGTGAAAAAATGAGATTAGTTTGATTTTTTAGTTTGATGATGGATATCTCAAACACAAAACGTTTTTGACTAAAAATTCTAGTATCTTGAGGGGTGGTAATAAAAGAATGGGTAATTGTCTCGAAAAGTTGGTATATTTTCCGATTTTGACCAAAATACCCATATTAAAAAAGGGAAATTATCAAATAAAGGTTACTTTGGTTTTCAACCTTTGATGATGAATTTTGAAAAATCTCGAAAACCCGAAAGGGTTTTTCCGCACAAAAAATTTTTTTGGGAAAATTCGATAATCAGCGCCCCAAAAAACCCCCGTATACCAAATTTGGTCAAAATCGGAGAGGAGGCAACTTTCGAGACAATTACCAAAGAATGAAATTATGAAAATAGTACTTTTCAGGAAACCGCAAGTAGGTATATATTTTTACTCACAGATTATCTATATAAATTTAAAAAATTTTAACTGCATAGCAGCTTTGCCAGTGGAACACGTCATGATTAAAAAAGTGGTGTAAACTCAAGTTTATTACCCTTGGTGTAAACTTATCCATAATCGCATAACCCTTACCTTATATTTTAAGTACAGCAGCTTGCTATCGGAGTTTCACTTATGTAAAAATTTTGACAAATCATAGAACCGAATACACTACTATTAAGAAAAAACGAGTGTATTAAAAATAACACCACCGCACGAAACGCGTTTTAACTTTTTGTACAAAATCGAAAATGGGAGAAACGATGGCATGATTTTTGCAAAATTAAAACAAATGAAAGGATGTAAAGGACCTAAGCCAACTCTGTTGCTCCTTAATTAGAATGTCTGCTAAAACTATTAGCGACATCTATGTGATAAATAATTGAAAAATTAATAAATTAGGCGGTTTTCTTGGTTCAAATTTTAAATCAACCAAAACTACCCAGTTTCAGTGTTGCCTTTTCGTCGAGAATCCTCCGCTTACCGAAGAATTTTGCGTTACTTGTGCTGTATTGTTTAAATTAGTAGGCGAGAAGGGCTATGTACCCCGCCCACCAATCAGCACACAGTGCAGGATACAAACCTCTGCCCGTCGCAGAGGTTTGTATCCTGCATACTACTATTCTTCTTTTTCTATCGCACGGTTTGTTCGCAAGAACGAGCGGCAATGCTGCCTCTAGCAGGTATATGCTCGAAGGGGTCAAGTGCTAACCCTTTTTTATTCTGTGGTCAAGTGCAGTTAATTTTGTTGATGTCAGATCAAATAAACAAATTCAGAATATAACAAAGTTATAAATAATCCTATTTAATGACTAGAAGCTTACTTAAAACTAACACTTTGATGTCCAGGTATAATATATGTGAAAAGTCATCACATGAAACAAGAATTTTACCATAAATTTTTGCAGAAACTATCCTTAGAAGGAAGCTAACCTCTAAATATGAAAAACGAAGAAAAAATCGCTCAATTAGCTTATTTCAGTAGGATTTTTCTTATTTTATTGCAGTACGTGGCAAACCAAATCATTCCAGATCATGACGCTAAAGTTTTCCTATATCCAGTCCCAAAAAACAGCAGTGAATATGACAGGATTGTAACTCAGGTTTTGGGGGGCTTTCTACGATGGGACGCCCAATATTTTATGCACATAGCTAAATATGGGTACACTACGAAAATACGTTAGCTTTTTTCCCATTTTACCCGCTCTTAGTAGGTTATTTAGGAGATTTTATAGCAGATATTATTGGTCGCATCTATCTGGATACTGTCTTACTTTTAACTTTTATTTTGGTAAATATTTATGTATTTAAACAAGCCGCACTAACTTTATACAGACTGACCGATGCTTTATTTGATAAAAAAATTGCCTATGACAGTGCTGTTTTGTACTGCTTCAATCCGGCATCCATTTTTTTTATTGCCCCATATACAGAATGTATTTTTAGTTACCTCACATTTTTAAGCATGTTGAATTGCTTAAAATTATATGATAAGTATACAAAACCAGAGAATGTTTTTAGTTTTAAGGATTTATTGCTGATCTTGCCTATAGCTTTAAGTACAATTACACGATCAAATGGAATTTTAAATATAGGATTTCTGCTATACTCATTTATTTGTCTGTACATGAAAAAAGTTAAAAACAAGCAGTCATTCTGTGACAATATTTATTCAGTGTTACGTTATGGATTTGCTATGTTCATGACTACCCTTGATTGTTTATTACCTTTTATTGTCTACCAGTATTATTGCTATGTACAATTTTGTCAGGACTTCAAGGTGTCACTATCTCCAGACGTTTTGGAACATGCAAAAAAGAACAAATTTATACTTCCAGGAGACTACAATAAAAACCAGCAAAAATGGTGTCAAAACTTGAT
The DNA here is from genome assembly GCA_019359885.1 of Listronotus oregonensis. Taxonomy (NCBI): domain Eukaryota; kingdom Metazoa; phylum Arthropoda; class Insecta; order Coleoptera; family Curculionidae; genus Listronotus; species Listronotus oregonensis. The sequence goes on along the minus strand of JAHBCN010000028.1, from coordinate 7,543 downwards.
ACCATTAGCATATGCTTATGTTCAAGATCACTACTGGGATGTAGGTTTCCTGAGATATTATAAATTCAAGCAGTTGCCAAATTTTTTGCTTGCGATGCCTATATTGGCTATATTGATATTTTGTTGTGTAAAGCACTTGTATGTTAATATTGTCAAAAGAAAATCCTATAAAATTTTTATAATGGAAAATCCCAGTAAAATAAAAAAGAACAAAATCCAAATTTCCAAAACTGACTTATATCAGCCTAAACTTACGGTTTATTATGTGCATGCTCTATTTTTGTCATTGTTCTGTACCTTCTTTATTCATATTCAAGTATCAACAAGGCTGCTTTGCTCAGCTAGTCCTGTTTTCTATTGGATATCCTCAAGGCACCTAAATTTGCTAAAAATGCCTTCAAGAAATGACACTCTCTGCGAACTCTTTTTTAGAACCTATTTTGTAAGTTTTTTCATAGCTGGTACACTTCTGTTTTGCAATTTTTTACCATGGACTTAAATACTTTTTATAAATAAATGACATGAGTATGACCAGTTTAAAAAATTCTATTTTTGAACATTTCAAATCAAAAGAAGGTACAGGTGCAAAATAAGTGTTGAAACTGGATGATTTACAGTTTTTATTATATTCTTTCTTAGAGCTTTTAATATAATTAAATTTAATATGGTTATTACAGTTATGTAAGTCGTCTAGTCATTTAGAAGCAACATTTTGTGATATATGTTAAGTTACATCATCTAAATATTTTGTAGATATATTAGGTGATTCAAAAGTGAACTGCAATAGGGTCTTAAAATAAACATAAAAGTTTCTATAAACATGCGTACAATTCTCAGCTGTAAGAGACACGGGGGTTACATTAAATAAACATTTGTTGGTAACAAAATTGATAGGAATGTATTAAAACCATTCCTTTGTGAATAATGCATTTATTATGTGACTAACTAATCTCACCTTGGTTGCATAAACAAAATATTTACGGTAATTATTTACAAGTGGGGTCAACCCTATTTTTGGCCATAAAAAATAGATGAATTGATGGATCATCATATTTTTCTTTAATTCTTTGTTTTTACGGCGGATTTATGGTGATGATAGCGAAAATATCAAAAGATTAATATTTCAATTAAAAAATCAACTTTGAAACATTTTTTTTTCAAATTGTTTGTTTCTTTATGTATTTTAAAAAATATATATATTAAAATATAAAATAGAAATTTTATCCAAAAACATGAAAACCAATATTTTCAACTTTTAAAGGCAAAAAAGCTATCGAAATGTTTATTTTTTCCTTTTACGACATTTTTTATTAAAAATGCGCCATAAAAACAAGAAGAATAAAAAAATAAATAAAAAATGTTAATTTTACCTAGATATTGCCAAAAAATAGGGTTGACCCCACTTGTAATTAATTACCATATTTATGCTACACCCAAAAAAATAATAATCAAGGGGATTAATGTGGGGGTGATTTAGTTTACAAAAAAGTTGGTAAGTTGTATATTTATTTAAAATGTAAAAGTATACGTGGTATCCCATTAAAAAAAACCCAAGTTTATATCTCAAAAAATATGTAATCTAGAAAATGGCCGATTATGCCATGGATTTTACGTAAAAAAAATCTATAATAATCCATGTTTACTTTTTAATTGGATACATGATTACCGAGATACGAGCCATAAAACTTTTGTTTATCGTATATTTCGCTTCATAAAAAGTAGCACGATTCTGTGCAAACGGCAACTCTCTATCTCTAATAATAAGTGTGATACCCTGCAAAACATATAAAATATGAACACCCTGTACTTTACAAGAAAATGCAGACATAATCTTTGTTTACCTACATCTTTTGCGTAAGTAAGAATTATGCACTTATTAAATACCACCGTCGATTTTTAAATCAAAGAGTGGCCTATTGAAGCTTCCTTGACACAGTAAAAAATGACCCAAGTATAGTGCAAGGCAGATCACTAACGTCTACAGGAGGACTTATAATACAAAAGCTTTGTGTCTTTTCCATTAACAAAGTTTAATATTTGCAAAAAGATGGTGAGCTAAGGATGGACTTCTGCGATTGGTTAAACAAACTTTATAATGAATAAGCCTATTACCCGTTTATATTTAAAAGTCGACTTAAGAAGCCAGGGAATAAACTGTATATTTCCTGAGTAACAACCTTCCCAATCGGTGGGTTGGTAGAGGCAGCTCCCTTTATCGCCCCCACAGTAATCCCGTTGATTATTGTTTTTTGGGTGTAGCGGAAATATTAGGTAGTTGCATAATAAATGCATGATTCATAAATGAGCCGACATGTGTGAAATGGTTTTAATACATTCCTATCCATTTTGTTACAAATAAATGGTATTACTTGTAAAGAAAATGTCATAAACCACACACTTAATACATTATTAAATTTAATTTTTTATTATATATTTTAAAATCCTTTTTCTATTGCTAATCCGATATAACCAAAAAAACCTTTTTATTGGTATTTTTTTTAATTAAATTAAGATAAAAGAATAAGCCTTGAAATTAAGTAATAATCGCAAAATGTTTACGAAGGTTCATTTTCTTGACAAGCAGAACTTTTTATAAAGAATGACCTTTCGCCGTAAAATGAAGAATAAAGATTTTTCCCTCTTGTGCACTCTATCCGCGGACACACTGTATATGTGACTCTTAAAAAAAATTTAATGTCCATATTTAATTATATTTTTATAATAAATACAGAATTTAATCTTCTAGTCAAAGCCCCAGCTTAATTTTACATAAGACTTAAAAAAAATTTAAAGACCTTACAACACAAAATTACTTACTACCGACCCTAAAAATTTTGAGAACAATTAAGAAATGAGTTACCCTGTATAGATTGATTTAGCTAAAATATCGTGGTAACAAAACTATTTAAATGGTTTTTTAAAAGTAGTAAGCCCTTGCTACATTAAAACACTACTTTTCGTCAATTGAACAACGCGGGGTAGTTAATAAATAAGTAAACCCCGTGTTCTGTTATCTGTGGTTCTGATTCCGTAAGTAATTGTAGCTCCTGTCTGGATGACAATATCCAGACGATAATGGGACATAATACCGAGATAATAAATACATTGTGATATTACCGCCTTGTCCAAAAATTGCCGTAAAATGGAATTACCGCTTATTTCAGTACTTAAACATTATTGACACAACAAAGATAAAATGGTGAAACATCACCTACAGTGCTTCATACTTAGGCTTTCTATATAGGGTTGATAGAAACTAGTATTTTTTGAGAACAGGTATCGTACGTAACAGGTCCAGAAAAATACTTGTTATCTAGTCATAATATGCATATTACAAATAATGAAATAATATACCTAATAATAAGGCAGCGGCAGTATTACGCAAAATATGTATCTATAGGCGACGGCGTAGGCACGTATTATCAAAGAAAAAGACATACTTGGCAATTGGTAAACATTTGAAGAGTTTGATTTGTAGTTTTTTTTTTATCTGCGTGACTTAATATGGCGACGGATCTCGCTATTTCTTTTCCCCATATCCCATTACATTTTGATTTTATATTTTGCTTATTTGTTTACCGTAAATTTATGCAGGACCAGTATATTTATACTCCTAACCGTAGTAAAAAATAAATGTTTATCTTTTCCACGCAATGACAAGTTTTATTTGGAATTTTTCATATTATTGGTAATGAAAAACAGGTGGCCAAATGCGATAGAAACCTCGGTGCCATGCGAGAGACTTTTTTTAAAGGAAGGACTTCTATTGCATGAAAGACGCACCCGAGTTTGTGCAAAAAAACTGCAACAACTCCTCTTTTTGAATGTAAATTTAAATTTTCTTTAATTAAAGTTACTAAATTATATTGGTTTAAAAGAAGTTTATTTGTTATGTTTTTTTTTTGTAGGATAGGTCTGTTTTTGTTATAACTTTTTGTAAACTCTGTTATCTGTTTTTTATGAATTAATTTAATATAACCGAATACTGAATAATTTATAATCACATGAAAAATATTAATATTATTTGTAGAGTTTAACAAGTTTTTTTTTGTGAGAAAGATAGATTTCTGTAAACTCTGTATTTTTTAGAAATAACTGTTTAATTTTTTAATTTGATATTAAATAGGTTATTAAAAAAACATACAAAATTAAAATACAAGTTCTTTTTTCTAGTTATTTCAATGTTTAAAATGATTTTTCATGTCATATGAAGGCGAATTAACATAAAAATACTACTAGACATATTACTCCGTACGGAAACAGGTCGCTTCGCTGTTCGCCACAACTCGAATATTTAAACAATATAACAATAAGTAAGAACTTCGTTCCTACTCGGTCCTGGACCGATCGTGACACCAAAAACTGCGAAGCGAACAGCGGAACTGCTGGTGGAGCGTACGCGACGCGTGCCTCTGGTGAGGTTGGTATTTTGTAACTAGTATTTTATAAAATCGATACCTGTTCCGGACTGTTACACGCTAGTGCCTGTTCCCAAATACCTGTTCCTAGTATTTTTTATCAACTCTATTTCTATATGCCTTCATGGGCTGTCCTATAGATGAAAAAAATCCATGGGTACTAAACTGTTTTTATTTATAATTGCCCCTGTATATTTAGGTCCTTTCATAATGTTTTATCATTTGTATCAAGTAATAATAAATTGTATGTTGTTATATTTAGGTATAAAATTGAATGTGATATATGTATAACTCATTTATGTAAAAAAACTTTAAATAAATAAAAGAGCGGAAATCTGAAATAATACTTTTTATTTTAACAATAAACTTGATTTAAAAATTACATTAAAATTGATAAAATAATGAGGGAATGTCAAAAAAACAATAATTAAAAATACTGTGTAAAAAAATGCCAATCTATGTAATGTAACTAATAAAAATCATTAGAATCCCAAAATACAATAAGTAAAAAAAATCTATGACCAACATTTTCTAGTATAAAGCTTTACATAAAGATACAGACCAAACACTTACCATAGTGGTTCATAATTCTAAAAATTCTGGGAAAAGTCTGTTATAAAAAAAATTATAAAAATATTAGTACAGGTAAAGCAACAGAAGTTTTATGAAATTCTAGATTTTTTAACTTCTTAAATCTAATGTTATGCGAGAAAAATCTAAAACTGCTTCACTTCTACTACACTGAAACTTGTTGGTTATGTTTTTTTTCACTGTGAATAATTTGGACTAAAAATTATATATCTGTACATATTATTGCTACTTTTCACAAAGCGAATCAGATTTTAAAAACAAACAATAAAATTACATATAAATAATTCAATTGAGGTTCACACTCTGTAGGAATTAGTTCTGTTTTTTTTTTTTATTACTATTAAGAGCAACAAAGATGATTTTTATGGGTCATATTAAATTACAGAGTACAATTCTGGAACATAGATCAGTTTTTTTTTATTTAACCCTTTTATTTTCTTTGTTTTTTTCCTACTCAAAAAATTTAAAAATTTAGAACAAAAAGCAGACCCATTTTTCTCTAATCTTGTTTTTTGTCCTATTTTCCAAAAAACCTTGTCCCAAAAATATAAAAAAAAAAACGACACTCAAAATTATACCATAACATATTATAATAATTGGAAACATAATCCTCTAAAATTCACCCAAAACACATTTAAATATTTTTTATGGAACAAAGTCACAAAATGCAATAAAATTGTATATCTAATATTTTTTTGTGTAAAAAGAACACAGATTAAAAATTGAAATGCCAAGAGACACACTGTGCCATAAAAAAATATTTAAACCCCGGGATGTGGTGAAATTTTTTAATTTACCAGAAAAGTTGCTATGAATGATGTTGCTGCTGATGGTGATTTTGATGCATTGTCGACCCCAATATGCTTCTAAATCAAATGGGCGAAAGTCCAAAAAAAAGTTTTTTAACTTAAAATCCGGGAAAACTATAGCAAAGAACTGTACAAAAAAATTTAAACACAAAAAAAATATTTCTTCATCGTAAGAATGGTTTTAAATTTCCCAAAAGGGAAAAAATTAAACTTTTCTTCTAGTACCCATCATGACACTGTACCTTTAAATAATGATTTTCATGCTTTTGATAATACATAACGTTATTTGATCCCTTGTCCATTTCAACTTTTGACCATGAATCATAAATATACTTTATCAATTCATCATGTTGCATGTTGACCATGGGGTGTGGCTGAGGTGGTAATGGTGGCTGGGGTTGTGACTTTGGGTAGAAAACAGGTTGTCTATTTTCATGTTGCCTAGACTCATGTTCATGTCATGTTGCCTAATCTCATGCGAAGATGACTGTCTATGATCTTGGTATGAGGAGGACTGTCGGCTGTCATGATAATTCATTGGGATATATTAGGCCTCCTGTTCCCATTCATCTGACCCAAAACCCCCATACGGGGACCACTGCAAATAATTATACATCTCAAAATAATGGTACTTTCAAAAAAGTAATCTAGTAATAAATTCAAAATCTGCTTGTAATAAAGGTGGGAAAATGTAGTTACACGTGTATTTTAAATTACATTTCAAAACCTATAGGACCAGCTTTTATTAATACCAAATTTTACAGGGCTGGTTTTAAAACTAAAAGTTTGTGCACATTATCCCTTAATTAGAAAGTTTTACAACCTAACGGAATTAACACGTTTTTCCAACATAAAACTAGCTAAAATTTACATACCTCATTTTGCTGGTCCAAAATAATGTAAAAACAATTAACAAAAGTAATTTTCTTTAGAAATAAAGTCAAAAAATTAAAATGTTTTTAGGATATAAAAACAAACGTCACAAAAGTAAATAAGCATTTGTCAAACGGGAAGCCATTCTACTTCTTTTCTTGCGACAGCATGAAGTAAATTAAGCAGTGTTGCCAGAGATAGAAAATTCCTAGACTAAAAATAATTAGTTTAATGTACCATATATTCCCAGCCGACCAATAAGAAAGCAGAGCAACAATTTTAAAAAGTGTGAGCTGGTCACCTGTAATTCTGACGAGCTTCATAACTTGCGACGCTTTTATAAGACCTAAGAAACTAACAGGCTTAAAGGCTGGCTTGTGAAATTCAACGATACGTGATGTGATCTCTAATATAATTTTTGTTTACATCACTTCTTACTCTGAAAAATGTCACTTATAACGGCAAGGGTAGCGTAGTTTTTTTTTGTTATAGAAAAATGTCTGGGTTTGTGAAAACTCAAAAGAACTTTAAAAAAGTAGTAAAGAACCCTTAGTAAAATAGACATAGAAGCGGAGCGGGTGGGCGGGATGCAGGTGAGAGGGGTGGCAACTGATCAGCCAATGTTGTGCGCCTTTATCGGTCGATGCTTACATTCATTTAAGATATTTCTGATTTTAATATTTTTTTTTTTCCCACCCCCACATATATGAAACTCATATGGTAAAAAAAACGATCAAAACAAAAAAAAAATCCAGGGTTTTCTTTGTCTGTCCCCCTTATATACAATCCTAGTAGCCCTTGCCCAAAAGGGGGGTAAAATTTTTTTTACCATTTCCCCCTTTGGGGGCAACC
>JAHBCN010000027.1:393146-409825 GCA_019359885.1 Listronotus oregonensis | reverse complement strand
CGGCGCTTGATTTTGGAACGAGGTTCGATTGTGGTTTTTCTATGATAGATTGTGGGATTTTATTTTTGATTTTTTTTTGCAAAAACCCAAGGGAAAGGGCACATTTCATACTTGTTATTTTTGTTTAAAATGCTTTCTTTCATGACGTAACCGTAGAACGCAAAAAAACGGTCCAAATTACCTGTAATGGGGGGCAAAAAAGCGAGTTCAACACCCCTTTTTTATCGCCGGATACAAAGGGGATGAAAATAACCGTAGTCTGGGGGCCTTAAGGCTATAAGGTTTTCCAGCCCTTTAAAAAATTCAGCAATGCGCCTTGAAAAAAAAAGGATATGTAGGTATTTCATATATTGTATTTGACAGTTTTTTTTTTTTTCATTTATCCAACTTTGGTTCTTTTTGGAATATGGTAATTGTTCCTTTGGGGTTTTAACGAAATATTTAAATAGAATAAAATGTCATCTTAATATTGTGCCTGTCGATTCTGATTTCGTGACTGTCTTCAACTACATAACAATTATTTCGATTCAAAACAATTAAGTAATTAATACCTATAAAAAAGTTTATGTACCGAACCTCTCTATTTTTCTTCAAAAGATCGTTATTTTTTAACTTTAATTAAATGTCAAGATAGTTTACAATTCATAAGTAGATTTCTTCAATCTTGGTTGACCGTGACTTCCGAAAGAAGGCTATGGGTGTGTAATGTAAAGGTAAAGGTAAGGTCTTTTCCGATTATACTTTAAAAGCCATTTTGTGTTGCGTTAAGTTTCTGATTTCTTTTTGATTTTTGGTTAATGGTTTTAAGTTGGGCTAGAAACTTTTTAAAAACCTGCCTAATGTCTGTTTTTATATTGCAAAAAAAAATCCCTTGAAAAATTTTTACAACGGAATATTTGAGACATTCATTAAAACCCCCGTTTGCTTCTGTAGTTTATTAGCGTTATTTTTACTAGCCAAAACGCCATATTGCTTTAGAAGCAGACGAAACGGGCGTTTGGATCTTTTTATTAGAAATCGCTTTGCATTTACTTAAAGAAATTTTTTATTCTCCGGCGGTCTTTGTTTAAGACACGGGGGAATTTTATGGTACAAGGATTTATGAAGGGGATTGTCAAAACCTTGACGTGTGATGTTTGTTTTAATGGGAATTAACGGCGGTTTGCACCAGTGATTTTTAGGTTAACCTTAACAAGGGACGTTTTGAATGTGACTATTGCAAATTTTGGCAGCGTTCAATGCAACTTATGTTAAGAAGGACTTAAAACTGTTAAACCACACTGGTGCAAACCGCTGTAAGAGGTTTAATTGATTGATTGATTGATTGATAAAGTAAATACACAAGTTGAGGTTTTGTCCGCCTCGACACCAGTCGGGGTTTTGTTGATCTCTTGTGTATTTGTTTCATTAAAAAGGTTTGACACCTTAGACAGGTTAGTACCCTTTTACTGTTCTTTTCTGGCCCTCCAGCCTCCTGGTGGTTAGTGTCCACCATGAGGTTTTGATTTGTTCTCCAATATGTAAGTGCAGGGCACTCATATATGATGTGAGAGGCTGTCTCTTCCTCTTCGTCACATAGTCTGCAAATGGGTTTTTTCTCTATAGATGCCCATAGTGTGCATATGTTTTCTTAGGGTGCAGTGCCCGGGTTATTAATCCTGTCACTATCCTAATCTGATTCCTATTTAGTTTTAGTAGTTACTTGTCAATGCTTTGATGGTGAGTCCACATTGATTTACTGTATTTTGCCTTGGAATGTGGTTCCAGTGTGACTGATGGTGTTTGAATCCCCCGAGTTGTAGCCACGGACCGAGGCTTTTGGTATTCAAAACAGGTTCAGGACCCACAAACATGCTGCGGAGCCTCGCCTGGCCGGGGAGTCTCATTTTCATTGCCCTGTATTCCCTGTTCTGGCACCCAGGAAAGTGTAACTTTGTTGTGGTTAGCCAGGTTTAGGAGGCATTGCAGACAGTTCCAAACCAATTGAGTTGACTTGTTGGGATCCAAAGCTTTTATGGCCGCTTGACTATCAGAGAAGATAGTAATGTCCCTGCCCTTATATCTCCTCCCAAGTTCTCTCGCAGACAAAGTTCAATGGCATATATTTCCGCCTGGAAAACAGTGGATATTTCCCCCAGGGAAGCATAAGCATTGAACCTGGGGTCATACCATGTATTCCTGCGCCGGCTCCATTGTCAGTCTTGGGTCCATCGGATACAAACCAATTTCCGAGACTGACCAGGAGATCGCTCACTACCGCCCCAGGGTGGGTTTTATGGTCTGTGTGTATTTATCCGTTTTGGCATTGTATCACTGCCCACCAAATATTGGGTTTGTGATACTGCTGTTATTCTGGTGTGTCCTAGGGCAGGCCCAGAGCACCAGTTGCCGTTACATTTCAGCCTGTATGCCCCAATCCCGCCTGCCTTAATAATTATACCAAGAGGGGGAGGCTTATAGGGTTTCCATGGCTGCAGTTGGAGTGCTTCTAATAGCTCCCGTTATACAGAGAAAGCAATGTGGAGTTTGGATAACTCCGTCTGCTTTTCTTGTTCTATTTTGGCCACCAGATAGTTGAACCGTAGGTTATCATGGGTCTTACCACAGCAGGACAACCAGTGACTATGCGTGGCTGAAATCCCTTCTTCCCCACAGCTCTTTTGGTAGCCATTAGAGCCATTTTGCCCTTATTAATCACATTCTGAATGTGGATTCCAGGTTAGCTTAGAATCCAGAGTTAATCCAAGGTACTTTACCTCCTGAACATAGCCGAGTGGGTAGAAGAAGTGAGGAGATTTTAAATCATCCAGTTCTGTCTAGTGAAGGGTATTGCCAGTTTTTTAGGTTAAAGTGGTTTTCCTTGTTACCATCCCTCCACAATTCTCGTGCCCTTTGCATAAGCTCCGAGGTTGTTTTTTATGCTTCCCCACGACAAGTATAGTGATTCACCGTACCCCTGGGTATAGAAGCCAATTATTCAGTTCCACCAGGAGTTCGTCAACAACCATATCCCACAAGTAGTGGAAGAACCCCTCCCTGTGGGATCCTTGACCACTGACACCTCCATTGTTTCGCTGAATAACGTTGCTTGCGCTCGTCTGCCAAGTAACATGTTGTTTATCCACCTACAAAGGGTGTTAACATTATTCTGGCAAGAGCCGCGGCCATTGAGTTGAAGGAGGTTGATCAAAAACCCCCCAATGTCAAGAAATGCAGCAAGTGCGATTTCCTTTTTTGTTCAGTGGGGTTCTAATCTGGTCACCGTTGATGATGAGCAGATTCGCATGATTTTCTCGATAGGCATGTTGGTTTTTGTGGAGTGGCCTCTCTGTCAGAGAGTTTTCCCGAATACCTGTCGACTTTTTCCATTGTTTTTATCATAAAAGACGACAATGAATTGGTCTAAGTCCCTTTGCCTGGGAGCAGTCCTTTCCCGGCTTTGGAATGAAGACATTTTTCTGTTCCATGCATTGGGCAAATAGCTGTAGCTAGGCTTGCACGGAAGAGTTTGCAAAGCAGTGGAACTAGGGTTTGCTTTCCCTGCTGTAGTAGTGCTGGGATTATCCCATCAGGTCCAGGTGCTTTGTAGGCTTCAAATGATTCAATTGCCCACTCGGAGAGGTTTAATTCTAAATAACCTATCAGTTAAGTCTGTGAGATAGTCTTGGTTCATCGGTGTGTAATTTGATGTTATGTGTCAATTCGAGTGTATCTATGGGATTGGGTAGCGAAACGCAATATTTTATTCTGTACTCTCTGCAACCTGTGTAGTTGGGTGTAGAAAACACCCGAACAGGTGTAGCGTATGTTATTACAGGTTTTACTATGGTGTTGTATATGATTATTTTGTTCCGCTGGGACAGGGACGATTTTGGAGAAAAACAGAAATCCAAGAATTGCTGGGCAAGAAAGGCTTTTTGGTGGGTGTGATTGACGTGTGTTACGAATCTAAGTCGCTGGTTAACCACAACCCCAAGGTATTTTAGTTTTCTGGAAAAAACGTCATTTTTTAAATGTTTTATTTTTTTTTCTCAATTTTATGAGGCTTGCCAGCACTAACGTGAGACGCCATTTAGTTTTTTTAGGCTTAAGAGAATATTTCTATATTTTTTGGAAGCAACACAGGAAGGTCTTAGGTGTCAAACTTTAAAAACACCGTCATTTTTTAAATGTTTTTTTTTCTCAATTTTTCAAGGCTTGCCAGCACTAACGGGAGACGCCATTTAGTTATTTAGGTTTAAGAGAACATTTCTATATTTTTTTGAAAGCAATACAGGAAGGTCTTAGCCGTCAAACTTTAAAAAAACCTAATTTTGCGAGGCTTGCCAGCTCTAACGTAAAACGCCATTTAGTTCCTTAGGCTTAAGAGAACATTTCTATATTTTTTGGAAAGCAACACAGGAAGGTCTTAGCTGTCAAACTTTAAAAAAACGTCATTTTTGAAATGTTTTATTTTTTTCCTAATTTTGCAAGCTTGCCAGCACTAACGAACAACGCCATTTAGTTCTTTAGGATTAAGAGATCATTTCTTTATTTTTTTGAAAGCAACACAGGAAGGTCGCAGCTGTCAAACTTTAAAAAAAAACGTCATTTTTTAAATGTTTTTTTTTCTCAATTTTATGAGGCTTGCCAGCACTAACGTGAGACGCCATTTAGTTTTTTTAGGCTTAAGAGAATATTTCTATATTTTTTGGAAGCAACACAGGAAGGTCTTAGGTGTCAAACTTTAAAAACACCGTCATTTTTTAAATGTTTTATTTTTTTTCTCAATTTTGCAAGGCTTGCCAGCACTAACGGGAGACGCCATTTAGTTATTTAGGTTTAAGAGAACATTTCTATATTATTTTGAAAGCAATATAGGAAGGTCTTAGCTGTCAAACTTTAAAAAAACCTAATTTTTTAAATGATTTATTTTTTTTTCTCAATTTTGCGAGGCTTGTCAGCACTAACGTGAGACGCCATTTAGTTCATTTCAGAACATTTCTATATATTTTTGAAAGCAACATAGTAAGGTCTTAGCTGTCAAACTTTAAAAAAACGTTATTTTTTAAATGTTTTATTTTTTTTTTCAATTTTGCGAGGCGTGAGACGCCATTTACTTCTTTAGGCTTAAGAGAACATTTCCATATTTTTTTGAAAGCAACACAGCAAGGTCTTAGCTGTCAAACTTAAAAAAAACGTCATTTTTTAAATGTTTTATTTTTTTTTCTCAATTTTGCGAGGCTTGCCAGCTCTAACGTAAAACGCCATTTAGTTCCTTAGGCTTAAGAGAACATTTCTATATTTTTTGGAAAGCAACACAGGAAGGTCTTAGCTGTCAAACTTTAAAAAAACGTAATTTTTGAAATGTTTTATTTTTTTTTCCTAATTTTGCAAGCTTGCCAGCACTAACGAACAACGCCATTTAGTTCTTTAGGATTAAGAAATCATTTCTATATTTTTTTGAAAGCAACACAGGAAGGTCGCAGCTGTCAAACTTTAAAAAAAAAACGTCATTTTTAAAATGTTTTATTTTTTTTTCTCAATTTTGCGAGGCTTGCCAGCACTAACGTGAGACGCCATTTAGTTCTTTAGGCTTAAGAGAACATTTCTATATTCTTTTAAAAGCAACACAGAAAGGTCTTAGGTGTCAAACTTTAAAAAAACGTAATTTTTTAAATATCTTTTTTTTTTCAATTTTGCATTGCTTTCCAGCTGGAAAGAATTGAAGACTACATAATAACGTTTTTTTATTTTATTTTTAAAAAGAACACCTTAAGTTTTTGTTATGTCTAAAATTAACATAATTTTTGCAAAATTACTGTATAGATCTTCTGGACAATCCTATAAATATTAATTTTAAACTTTAAAATACGTCATTCTTTAAATGTTTTATTTTTTTTCTCAATTTTGCAAGGCTTGTCAGCACTAACGTGAAACGCCATTTAGTTCTTTAAGCTTAAGAGAACATTTTTATATTTTACAAACTTTAAAAAAACGTCATTTTTTAAATGTTTTATTTTTTTTTCTTAATTTTAAAAGACTTACCAGCACTAACGGAAGACGTCATTTAGTTCGTTAAGCATAAGAGAACATTCCTATATTTTTTTGGAAGCAACACAGGAAGGTCTTAGCTGTCAAACTTTAAAAAAACGTAATTTTTGAAATGTTTTATTTTTTTTTCTTAATTTTGCAAGCTTGCCAGAACTTACGGACAACGCCATTTAGTTCTTCGAGATTAAGAGATTATTTCTATATTTTTTTGAAAGCAACCAGGAAGCTCGCAGCTGTCAAACTTTAAAAAACCGCCATTTTTTTAATATAATATCTTTTTTTTTTCTAAATTTTGCAAGGCTTGCCAGCACTAACGGGAGACGCCATTTAGTTCTTTAGGCTTAAGAGAACATTTCTATATTTTTTTAAAGCAACATAGGAAGGTCTTAGCTGTCAAACTTTAAAAAAATGTCATTTTTTAAATATCTTTTTTTTTTCTCAATTTTGCATTGCTTTCCAGCTGGAAAGAAACTTTGAAAAGACAAAGTTTTCAAGTAGTTTATTTTTAAACGATTTTTTTTAGTATTGTGTTTTTCTTCTCGGCTTGCTATATTCTAGAGACTACAAATAATGTTTTTTATTTTATTTTTAAAACAACACCTTTAAGTATGTTATGTCTAAAAATTAACATAATTTTTTGACAAAATTCACATTGTACAGATCTTTTAGGGACACCCTCTATAAACATTAATTTTTTTATAAAAAAATATTTTTATCCTAATTTGTTTAAAAAACTGGCCTTCGGAAAAGATCCGCGTAATCGGCAATAAATATATTCTTAAAACGAAGTCTGGGATTGCCGGACACGCTTGGTCAAAACAAGACCGCATACAATGGTCGGAAGCAAAAAAAAATATTTATAAAGAAACCCACTGAAAGAAAAGAAAATTTAAAGAAGCTGTAATAATTGTTAACAACCAAAAGCAAGCCTAGTATCGATATCCCGAATACCTGGCAGACGTTGCCAAATCGTGAAAAATCGGTCAAGCTTCGGTGAACAACGGATAGTATACTACACAGCCTTCTATAATAGCTGTGTATACTATATAAGACGTAGCTTTTAAGAACCACTAACCGAAACGTATGTGTATCAATTAACAAATAAAGAGAATGAAAGTCCAAGATTTTAGTGTTATTGTTGACGCTTGGTTTATTGTTTGTTTGTACTTGTATCTATGTTGCTTTGATAACACTTTTTCCTTCGCCGGCGGAAAAGTGAAAGGTAAAGCTCCAGCGTTGGAAAAATGAAACTTCGCGGTCGCCTACACAGTCGAGTAATGACGGATTTACTGACGTTTAAAGGAAAAATTACAAGCGTTAACAACTCAATATTTATAAAACTAAAAACAAAACTAAAATTTTTATTTATTACTCAATTGAATATTAAATGTACTTACTTAATAACTGCTTATCAATACGGAATTAAAACGCGATCGGAGACGAAATTCTCAAAAAACAATTATTGTTGACAGTGTCCACTGACAGCTTTATGTTACGTTACTGTAGCAACTATTCACCGACATCGGTCGTCCACTTACTTTAATAATTATTATTATTTATTAATTTCTCCACGTTTGAAGAAAACAATATTATATTTATTTGGAAGAAAAGTTACTTTTCATGGCTTGGTCTTTATTACCAGTCTTACTCCGTTCGGCTGTTAAACACGAGCGAGTCAAGAAAAGTATCACGTTTCCTCCATATAAAAAAATACATTATTGCTTCATTACTTATTAAATGTTTATTGAGTTGAGATGATACAAAGAGTCTCCTAAATTTCGAGCAGTATTTTTGAGAGGTGTAAAGTGGTCTAGATATTAAATAAAAAATCAAAGATATCGATATAATAATCTGAGGTGAGTCTTGGAGGGGCGTTCAATGCTTTTTATTTTCACTAGGAACTTTCTGGATGTACAAGAAAGACTTCTGACTTTTTTCAAAATTTTTCGACAACGATATCTCCTGAACGGATCATCGGCGATCGACGGGTTTCATTGAAGTTAAGGGCTAATTAGTTTTTGGGATAGGTCGGTACAACCGTTATTTAAAAAAGAATATATTTTTGAGATTTCTTAGAATCTACCGGTCGGAATCTTTTCGAATATTATAAAAAATCTATGTTTGGTGAAGCCCTTTTCGATACAAATGACCAAAGTGAGGTAATTTAGTAGGCTTAAATTGAAGCACGAGTCCAAGAGACTAACACATTCACAGCGACATCAAGTGTGCTGATCCCCACTCGCCTACGGCAGCCGCGAAGGTCAAGCCTAACTGAAAAAGTGTGTCGATTTTTTTTAACATTGCTATAAAATTTCTTCCATACGTCGATAAAAAAGTTTCAATTTTATGTAAAATTTCGGTGATAGCTAAGGTTAAATCCGGCCCTGTATTATATCTTTTTCTTTCTTAAAATGACATGTATATTGACAATATTCCAGTGGTTAAGCATTGAGAGGTGACACAATTTTTGCAGGGATTGTTTTTTAACCCCGTCATAGCCAACTAAATGGCACAGCTTTAAATCCGCAGCAAAATCGTCAATATTTCGAAAACTAAAACTTTTGGAAATCGTACAATCGTACACAAACTTACACTTATTTTTAGAGCTAAATAAATTAAAATTTAAAATTTGGGTTTACAAAGAAACTGATTCTGGCACGTTTTCAATTTCATATTCAAAAATATATTTTGAACACCCTGTATTAACAGGTACAAATATCATTAGAAAAATCTATTAAAGTAGGACTGTTTTAACCGTTAATCTAACCAAAATAAAATAATAAAGGCTTTCTTGTATAATTATTTTAGGACTTATAAAGGTTAAACATAAAAACCTAAATATGCAAAAAAACATTTAGACTATGGTATAAAACATGATATACGAAATCTGCGTAGAATCTTGCGTAAAATCAAAATATGTAATAATATGTACATATGTTGTATACTAACCTACCAAGAATCTAAAGACATGTGCATCTTTAAAGGGCTTTTAGAGTTTTTTAAGGTGATCTGCAAGATCGAAAGTGTCTCAATAGACTCTTTGTGTGCAAAAGTAGTGTATGTTAAGGAACCTGATCAAAGCGATTTCATAGGGCGAGTATTAAAAAAATATTGTTTTATAATACTGGAATATAAAACCTGGTAAACCAAAGGAAAAATAAATAAGAAAAAGTTGCCTAATTCAAGTTTTCATTGAATACTGCAAACAAAGTGCTAATTTTTAAATATTTTGCAGATTACTTTAAAATACATCAACACTCTTACTATTACTTTTGATACTGATGTAAGGAAAAAAAATATGAGAAATAATAAGGGTCAGAGGAACGGAGATACGTTTCTCTAAATAAGTACGACACATGTGCGCCAACAAGATTTAGAAAAGTAGCAACAACTAATATTTTCAAAAACTTTAACTACATTATGTTAATTTGGAAATCTAGTAAATAAAATACATTTTTTAAAACAATATCTTTATTAAAATCTTATAACTATCAACATTTATCAGTTTTCATCTGCTTTCGCTTAAAACTTGTAAAAGCTTTAAAGTTAGTTCCTTGTTATTTACGAAAGTTTACGCCAGACATGTCTACGTAGTATGGCGTACCTAAAAACCATATATTTTGAACTTGAAAATAATATGAGTGACCAAATTTGTCTTGTATTAGGTAATTTAAGTTCCCTAAATTTTAACACCTAAAAAGCCGTTATTTTATTTAACCTGCACTGCTTTTAAAGGAAATTTTCTAAGCTTCAAATTACCTATTTTTCAGTAGTAAACATTATTTTTGTGTTTTATGCCAATGTATATTAACTCTTTGATAACCAAAACCGAAAGTGTCAAGAGGCTCAAACATAATTGCACCATTCATGGACTCTAAAACTAAAACAAAGATACAAAAAGGATAAAAAGAATAGATAAGAGATGGTACACATTTCCAAGAAACTTGCTTGTTTGCAGTATCAAAAGGGAAAGGGGGAAATAAATAAAATTAAAAATGGTAAAAGCAAAAGAAATCGTTTAAACAGCCATTAAGAATGCCAAAAATATTTTAAGTCCTGATCATGTGCACAGGACAAGAGCAATGTCAAAATAATGTATTCCCAAAACTACTTTTCTTGGTATATGAGCCTTATCGTAAATGTTAAAAGTTTCTATGTACCAGTGGCCTTCCTATTTGGCAGTAATTTGCATAGAGAACCAATTTCTAAAGTTCAATTTTTCATTTTTAAAAATTATGTTTAAAATCTTTTTTAAATTTACTTAAGACCAGCGTATCTGTTCTATGTACGAAAGGACTTTATTTTGCAATAATATGCATATAAAACTAATTCTCAGAGATCAACTTTTATTTTTACAAGTTAGGTTTTAAACTTATTTTTATATTCAGCTAATAAAAAAATATTGCGTATTAAATTCTTAATTTCTTAAATTAGTTTTAAGCAAAAGCAAATAAATATTTTTAAGTTAAAAGATTAGAAATTAATTACGTTACCTAAGCTAATAATAATCAGTATTGTACAAAATTTGCTATATCACATTGTTACAAACTTCTTAATCTCTAAGCAAAAAGCAGATTTTTCACAAAACAATATTATAATTATATAATTATATATAATATATATTACAATATATTCTATAAAAATAATTTAATATTACAATAATTAAGAAAATAAAAAATAATACAAAAAAAGTATTTTTTATTGTCCAACCATCTAATAAGTTCGTATTTTAGAACATATTTTAAAAGTAAGGTAAAAGTATTAATGTAAAGGATGCAAAAATTTTAAAAAATGTGTCAATATTTTTAACCAAGTATGATTTT
Source organism: Listronotus oregonensis (assembly GCA_019359885.1). NCBI lineage: Eukaryota > Metazoa > Arthropoda > Insecta > Coleoptera > Curculionidae > Listronotus > Listronotus oregonensis. The sequence goes on along the minus strand of JAHBCN010000027.1, from coordinate 398,969 downwards.
TAATGAAGTCTACATTTCAATTCTTAGGACATATTTTTCGTATTTAAAAAGAAATTTGACATACTTTTTAATAGATTTTTATGTACAAGGTAAATAAGATTAAGACGTTTTGATGAAATATATTATATTTTATGTTACCTTGTATATTATTTTATTTACAATATAAAAGAACATAAATAAAAACCTTAAATTTATCCTTTTAAAATGTAGCCTTATTAACAAAAAACGACAAAACATTTTTATATATTTAAAAAACCCTACTGACAGGTGTTTTAATTTATGCAAAAAACTTAATTAAAATTTTAAATAGTTCCTACTAATTTTTAAGCGTTGCGTGTTAAAAATATTAAAATTTAATAAAAATTATAACTTTTAAACACCCTCAATTCCTTAAACATTTCTGCTGCTATTTAAAACCATAAAATCGCTACTCACCGTTCTTTTAAAACATCCTAATATCACATATTAATTAGGTAAAAATTCCCATAAATGTTACACATAATCAGTATGGCGCTATAAATGGTTTTTTAAAACATCCTATAAATATATTTTTGCTCTTTTAAAAACTACAGCAAATTTCTCACACATGACTTCAGTATTTACTTATTTTGAAATTGATATTAATAAAAATATTATAGTTATCAGACATATTTAAAAAATTATCGTAACAATACATCTTATATGTATTATGACAAGCTGCCCTCGCGGTTTAATATATAAAAAAAAACCTTTTTTAGTAATTTCTATATTAATATCTAACACACTTATACGTATGCGAAGTCAAGACAGTTGCACAAAATTTGTGTAATTTTATATGTAAGCAGGAAACCATATCCATTATAATTATGTTCAAAAGCCAAACTCGTATCTTAAGGAATAATATAATGGTGAAGTTTACACTTAAAAACGCGTGCTTTCAAAAGGTTTTTGCAACTTAGCTGGTAACTATTATATTTTTTTAAATCTTTTTGCTCTTTAGACCAACCACAAATCATTTGAGTACTCAACAAAAATTCATATTTCATGACTTTCTGAGATGAATAAAAAAATTTTGCACTTCAATTGTATCTTTCATTCTCGCATCTTAAAATTACATGGAGTGATCATAAAGTACGGCAAAATCTTAAAAAAAAAGGTTTAGCTATGACCCGTTTAATATGAAGAAGTTTCATTTTTAACAAAAGACCACAGAATTAAAGAAGATTAAATCCTTTTTGTGTATTATACGTAAAAATAAAAAAGTTAACGGTAATTCTTAGCTTAACCAAACGTGTCAGAGTTTTAAAAATATTTTAAGTCATTTAAATACTATTGTCATAAAAGTCGCCTTTCCAAGATGGTAGAAAAATTTTCAAAAATATGTCACTTGACACACTTAACCAAACACCCCGTATATATATTAATCATTAGATTAAACAAAAAAGGGGGCTAACAATTCTAGAATCATCAATAGAATGTTTTGGTATTAAAAATTTTTTTTAGCGAACTTCTGAATATTAGACGGGTTAGAAAATATTTTTTAAAAATGGTTAATATTGAAGAAGTCTTCTTGGCAGATACTGTAGAAATTTAATTTATATATGTAGATAATACAAGCAAAAATCATTTTGGCAGTACATTTCTAAACCATCTTAAATATTAAGACAGCGTAATTTCTTTCCAGGAACTCTAGCGGTATGCTCAAAGGTATCCACCCGTTCCTCCCTGTTTCTTCTTTCTTGACTTGGACTTGATTCTCGTGAATTTGCTTTCCTTACAAAAGTAATGCAACCCTCTCCAGTGCCCATTAAGGTTTTTAGGCACATTTGCTTTTTTTCTACCATTGTTAATACCTGAAAACGTTAATCTATTAAAAAAAGATAAATTGCTGATTATTTTGAACAATTCTAGTTACAGTAAACTAAATGTTGCTATGGAGATAGCTAATTGTAGAAATGTCAAAACAGCAAATGACTTTTTTATTCTATTCTATTTTTTTGCCAATTTTAGCGCTTTCTAAGGACAAAGAACGTATAAAAAAATTCGAGAGACACTGGAAATGTTTTTTTATTTCATTTCACTATTTACTGGTATCTTATTTTAACGGTAAACTAAAAATTTACAACTAAAAATACATGTAGATCCTAAAATAACCAAGTTTAAAATACCGTTTTGTGTTACTTTATTATTTTTATTATGCTAACTACTTCGACCCTTATTAAAAAGTCTTATTTGGGTACTCGCCAAGACGGGACCGCTTCTGACCAGGTCCCAGGCTATAGATCCTGTACACAGGAACTATTGACCCTTATGAACTTCCACGACTTCCAGAACGCCAGAAACAAAATAAAGGAAAACCCCAAAAAAACCCTTTAACAATTAAAACACCTTTTAATGTTTCGGTAACTAGTCTACAACCATTTTCAAGATAAAATTAATCTTAAAAAAATACTAAAATTAAGATTATTTTAATTTTAATATAAAAATTTAAAATAGTCTGAGAGCTTCTAGTCGAAAATATATGACGAAAGTCATAAATCACATGTTAATCTGTTATGACAGATACATTTATTATTTTAAAGTGTGCTAATTGATTTTTAATTTTCCTTAAATTACCTTAAAATAAAATAACTATTACTTAAATTAACTCATATTAAGACCACCCACACAAATGTACTTTCTTTTATTTTACGTTTTTTTTTATCTTATCCTTATCCAACAAAGACTTCTATATATAACGTAATTTTATTTTGATTATATACCTTTTTTTCGTAAAATCAATAGTTTTTAAGTTATATTGAAAAAACCGATTTTCTACTATTTTTTCAAGGTAAAAAAAAATGTAATTTGAACCCGCTGAGCTGAGGCACCAATGCCTCCTGGACTATTACCATGTTTTACTGCTGGAACAACGTTCACAGACCTGGGAAAAAATAGGTTAAAACATCGAAAAACTCTGTACTCTGTTACTTAGGTATTACCCTTTGTGAGCTGTCATAAAAGATTAAAAAAAACTCGTGTTTATATAGTGGCTTCTTTTTTATCCCACACATTTTCTACAGAGCCAGGCTAACAACAGTGCACATCATTACTTTCATAAATTCTTCAAATTTAGCCTTATGGATAGGCGAATGGTCATAATAAGAGTGAAATTTTCACCATGTCTGAGAAACGCAATAGTAACAATAATATGATGTAATAAATTAAAGCTTAAATTCCTCTTTCAAGCCAGAAAATATTTTTCATCTTCTATCTTTATACCTTGCATGTATCCCAAATCAGACCCTGTCTAGAATATTGTTCCCATGTTCAGGGAATGGCGTCTTCCACAACCCTACCATTTATGATTTAATTCAAAGAAAGGCCGTTTGCCTTATTAAAGACCCCATTCTGACGAGAAGGCTTCCTTTACCTGCCTACCCACGAGCTGTGGGGGACTGCTCGACCGTTTATATGTATTTTTACGGTTTTTGCTCCGAGAAGTTGTTATTTCTCCCCTAGCGGCTCCCAATAGAGTTACAAGGGAAGCCACTTTCATGAATCAATTAACAGCTAGACAAGGCCGTAGACTTACTTTGTTTATTTTTTCATCCCTTGAGTGTCTACGCTGTAAAACTTAGTGCCTGTATCGTGTCAATAAACTAGCCCTTACTTCATTCAAGACACCCACAGTAGGTTAGTACATAGGCTTTAGCTTTCGTGGATTGTCCCAAGATAAAAAAGGCACACAGTACAAAAAAAGTGTACAGTACAGTTCAGTAGACGTATAACCGTATTTTTTACCAAATTTATGAACTTACCTTTTCTTCTAGACTAAAAAGATGAGTGTCAGTTTTGTTAGGAAAGTGATGCCTCATAAAGTGAGCCAGTCGTATTAAATATTCTACATTATGCCCGCTTGGTCCTTGGCAGTTGATAATTTGGTCCGCTATTTCTTCAATGTCCGCTTCACCAAGCCAATGCTCATTTAAAGGTGTGGCGACATAAACAAGAACTTTAAATTGATCCCCTAAAATTAATTAAAAGTATATTTTAGTATAAATAGAGGTATTCTTCTTGAACTTTTTAGAAACTGCATTTATTATTGAAAATATTTTTTAAACTTCCAACATACTGTCTCTATAATTTAGTCGTCGTAAGATTTCCTTATTCTACTTACAATTATGATATCAAAACCATATTCATAGAATAAGAAAAGACTCACCGTTTGAAAGTTACTAATAATACTGATCAACACATGTTTTGTGACATGACAATTTGAGGGGGTTTGTAATGTTTTTTGAAACACTAAAATCAAATTTTACTAACTGCGCACTAACTGCGGGTCTAATATATGTATGTTGCCAGTGAACCACTAGTTGATCCCAAAAAGGTATAACTTTTACCTTTTAATTAAATTTAATAAAAAATTGTGTTAAAGCAATGGGTCAGAATGAAACTGAGTGCTTCTATCTAAAACAAAAACTTTGGAGACTTCAATAATTAAAGTGTGTATATTTATAAGTCCATTATTAAGAGAAATAATGAAAGATAGCATATAAATAAATAAATAAATAAAAAATAAAATTAAAAATAAATAAATAAAATAAAACTGAATGATGAGCTTGGAGTGCCTTTAAATCAGCTGTTACAAATTTTCTTGAAAATGTAAAAGCAAACCATTACAAAGATATTGAGAGTGAACTACTCTTAAAGAAATTTGATATAACATGTTTGCTTCCTGATATATCGCCATAAAACATCGAGAACAACAATTTAAGGTACTTTTAGATTATCAATAAAATGCATATATTGTTATATTTTACTAGAAAACAAAGTTTTGCAGCAAAAAAAACTATGGGCGATGGAATAAATGTAAGGCAATTATTGGCTTTTTCGACAAGTTTTACATAATAATCACCTCAGTCTATCCATGTCACAAAAAAAGTTAGTTTTTGTTTACCAGTGTAAATTTATATTTTCATTTCTTTATAAAATGGAACGTTAAATGTCTCTATAGCGTTTAAATATGATACTAAGAAAAGATTTAGAAAATGTTTTCTAAACCTGTAACTAGCCGAAAAACTTGACCTTGTTCTAAAAAATTAAGGTAATTATAGAGCAGCATATTTGCATACTTTAAACCAAAGTTCAGTTTGTCACAAAAGCAACATTGACTTTTAAAAAGTGTAAAAATTTACTTGTCTTATAAAGTAACCCTGCTATAACCAAATACTCATAGTAAAAGTAACCATACTGTTACTACAATGATTCACTTAGTGTATGTAATTAATCCTACCTACTTACCCTCCAGTGGATAAAAATCAGTAAATTTTGAAATATATCCGCCCTGTTCGCATTCTCTCTTTGACAGGTATGGTAGAGCTGCTGCTCCGCTAACTGCAAATGCTACTCCATACACCTGACCCTAGAAAAAAAATTATCTAAGAAAAATAATAAATCTGGAATAAATTAGTAGAAATATTTAATGTTTACAATTTTTTTATCCTATGAAAGAATGATAATTAATGGGTCAACAATTTCAACCCTGTTAATGATATTTTCTGTGTGCTTGTTTTTGAGCAGATCAGGAACAACCTTTGAAGATGATTAAAGCGTAAGTGGGGTAAATGGTCCTGCTAAATAAAGAAGATATTGATTTAAAAATTAACATTACTTCAATTAATAAAAAACTATTATATGCAATGTTCTAAGCAGAAAAATGTAAACGCATTTAAAGAAGAACCACTATCGACATCAGGTAGTAGTTACTTAGACAACGTCCATGGTGGCACTACCGCGATATCTACAAGGTGTCGTACCATTCAATATTTGTATGTTTTTGTACCTGGACATTGTTGACGG
>JAHBCN010000027.1:351873-393136 GCA_019359885.1 Listronotus oregonensis | reverse complement strand
TTTTTTTTTTTTTATTTTAGAAAAAAATGATATATTGTGTTTTTTTTACTAAATAAATTGCCAATTGATACAAGTCTTCTGTTTTTTTGCTTAAAATTAACATTGATATTTTCTAAAATATTTCAAAAAAGGCCATTTTTACCGCAGGGAGTAGGCATTATCCCAAAAACGAAAAAATGCAAAAATTAAACTTAAAATGCAATTATTCAAATCTTAAATTTTATACTTATACCACTTTTCCCGCCGGACCGCCATTTGTACTTACATTAAAGTGATCTTCACACATAAAAACATTTGAATGCGATACAAAGCTGTTTGGATCTCTTCGAGCTAATTGTAACCACTTTTTTCGCCTTTTAGGATTTATTGAGACATATATAAACAGTTTTTGTGGTGTTTTCAGAGAAGTATTGGTACATTGTGGCACTACACACCATTTATATACCATTTTAGCCAATAAATTGAGAAATTATTAACAAAATTCACTGTAGTTACATTCGTTGTTAACTTGTTTACTTGCATATGACGTCACGCGAAACATATGTCGACGCCATTACAGAGACAGCGTTTTTAGCGCGAATTTTATAATTTAAACTTTAACATTGAGTTTTATTAAAAATACAGCAAATTTCCCAGAAATATAAAATGTATTGTGTTTGTTAGGTACCAAAGAATAACTTAAAACGATTTTTCAAAATCAGTGAAATAGCCTATTGTGGTTCTGGATGTATAAACTTGTAAAATATTGAAAATTGTTCAGTTCTACCTAGTAACAATCAAATCAATTATATTTTTGTAGTAATAAAAGCTGTAGATTACATGCCAACTTGGTAGGTAGTTTTTTATTTATGTGCGGATTATTTTTTCTTTAAGTGTAAGATCCACAATTTTGTTTGTTAATCGTACACCTCATTTTTAATGCAAAGTTATCTGTTTACTTTTATACTAGTATCAATTTATTTAGTATGACGTAACAAGAAACATTAGAATAAATATGATTAAATTAAAGAAAAATACCACAATTTAGAAAACGTTAAGTTATGTGCTGCTACAGAGGTAAAAAAATCCCTAAGTATTTAAATCAAAAGCAATTAGACTAATAAAACTGGATTTTGTTAGATAAAAAAAGCAGATTTTTGAACGGTGTTTCTAAACATATTTTTTTTGTTTATTTTAAAAATATATAATTTGCCTTTTACCCAAATGTAAATGAGATTAAAATAAACTTTTATGTTATTTTTTTTACTTTAAATATATCATATAAAACACTATTTTAGATGTACAAAACCTGTTAAGGAAATTAATGTTGATTAGGATTAGGTGATGCAGGTAATTATGTTGAACAAAAAACTTTATGACCTCTGATAGAAAAATTATATTATTATGATTATATAATAGAAAACTATCAAAAAAGTAGGGGTTAAAGCTCTTTTTTCGTGGATAAGTTACAAAGGGCATCTTTCTAACTACTTGTAAAGACACATTTTTTACAAGTGTAACACAGGCAAACTAGAATAAGCTTAGGTAAACGGATTTTTTTGGAAAGAGTGAAAAAAGAAAAATTTTTTAGCCATACGATATAAAAAAATAATTATTCGAAAAGATGATTTTAATAAGGAATAGAAAATTATTAAAAATAAAAAAACAACTTACGCCAGATATGTAAAAAGGCAATATTAGTTTTTTTTTTGAAAGTCACTGTGCCTACTTAATTGAAAAAGCAGATGAAATGTACTTATAAAAAATAACGAATTTTTCAAAAGTTTGTGCATCGTACAAAAAAAGTAAAGATAATTTTGTTTATTAAACATTAACGTGTTATCAATGTTTATACAAACGATGATTTGAGTAAAAATTTAGTTTTTAATGAACTCGACTTTTCTACTTTTATTAGTTCTATATTTTTATTGTTCCATTTACTTATTTTTTCAATGATTCATAAGCATGGTACGAACTCTAATATAATATAGGATACCTCATATTTTTGTAATACCACAATGCCAGTGGACAAGTGTTATACATACTAGCATTTCTTTCCTGAGGCGGTACCACGTCAAATTCCCTTTAAAGGATATACCTTAAACGTTAACAGACTTTTCGAATTTTAGATGTGTGAGTCAGTTTTACTTTTTACATCATTAAAACTGTCATTGGCAAATATATGTGGTCTAAACTCCAATCTGAACTTTGTTCACTATTACCTTCAGTCATCTAAGCTCTACATCTTTTTCTAACCAACATTCAAATTAAATCTAAAACTTCAATTAGAGACCTTCCTTCTCCAGGGTATGAACTTCTTTCATCTCTATGTCAGCACGGCGGAGTATGACCATGTATTCGCAATAAACTGGTTTGTGCTAGAGTTCCTTGCCTCGAATCAGATAAGCCCAATATCCTTTGACTTAAACCAAAGACAATTGTAGTTTCACTATAGACACACAAATCAATGCTAAATTTTTGGTAATAAGTTTGGACGCTCGCTTATTAGAGCGAGCGTCCATCGGAAGAAAATACGCTCATACGCTGCTATTAAAACGAACACTGTTGCCAAAGCTCTGACAATGAAAACAGTGATTAGGAATTATTTCTATAAGAAATAGGCCACAATCGTTGTAATAAAGATATTGTTTTTTTGCTGTATAATACTAAAATTTTAAGCATGTAAATTTTTACTTTGGAAAATTTAAATTTGATTAAAAAATATATTTGTAGTTGATAGGATACATGATGTTTAATTTAATTTAATTTTTTTAAAATTTTATATTTTTATTTTATGACATTCACACTTAACAAAAAATACTGGAACTATACAACAAAAACTAATATTCATTTATTATTGCGAAATCGAACGATCCGATCGATTCTTTTCCACATTTTTACAATATATTAATGACTAATTTTCTAAAGTTAAATACCTTTAATTTTTATTGGATGTCTTGCATTTCGTGTTGCTATTTCAGCGCTGTATTTTTTCTGTAGTGGTAATAATAAGAAGTAAAATGTGTATTCTTACTGACGTTTTTAAGATGCGTTTATGAAAATGTCTAAAAATATTTGTCAATAGTATAATTTCATTTTACTTCCATCCACTGAACTGACCTTTAACAAAGTGTTCATTCTTTTCATAACATTTTTTTGTCCTTTTCGGGGGCCCTATGTTTAATTTTAAACAGACGGATATATAAAAACATATCTACATCCAATGTAAAAATTTACAAAATTAAAATTGTATTATTAAACAGCAAGAAAATGTTTTAATTATTATTATTATAAGTTTGTCATATTTCTCGTTAAAATAATTACTTACTGTTACCATTATTATAGCTTTGGCAACAGTGTTCGTTTATATAGAAGCAAGTGAACGTATTTTCCCCTGATGGAAGCTCGCTCCAGCAAGCGAGCGTCCAAACCTATTACTAAAAACTTAGCATTGCTATAGTGAAACTACAATTGTCTTTGCTTAAACTTACCTTTAGGTTTTCTACCACATTTGTGTGCTATATCTACCGGTCCTCATCTGACAATGTCTACCCTGCGTTTTTTTACTTTTTTTTCGAAAAAATTGATTGTATCAGTACCCAGTTATTAATTAGTAATCGTTATTGGTAAATTTAATGTTCATAACTGGGATTGGGAAACTACTAAATCTGACCCTCAGAACAGAACAGCCTAAACCTACTCCGGACCTGACTGGAATGGTCTAGGAGGTTTTATTGCCAGCTTGCCTTGCAATTTCTTCTTATTATCCCTCCAAAATATGTCAAAAAATTACCTTTATAACTTATACTAACTAGAGCCCCAGAACTTTAAATCATATCATACAGGGTGGCCCAACGAAAAGGTCGCACCCCTATTTGTGCTCTTCTGGTATGTTCTGGGAAAAACGCTCGGCCACGTCAATTTTGATTTCTAGGGGGACGTCTTTTCATATATAGCCGTATAATACAGGGTGGTTCAAAAATAAGATATTGCGTTACACTTTAGATTTTTAAAGTAAAAAACCCCCATTTTTTAATTTTTTTGATTCTCCATGACGTTTTTAGTAACTTTTGTTTATGAAGTTTACTATCTTTAATCGTTGTAAAGCTATTTGAGTTTAAAATCCCGTAAGAAAGCTAGACTTTTAAAAGTCCAAGCTCACAATACGTTTACTTAAAATTCTAGTCCTGAAAATAGGCAAGCATAAATTTACATTATCAGTGTTGGTAGATATTCAGTCTTAGTCGCTTTCTTTCTCAGTCTTACAGTTGCGGAAAAAATAAATATAATGTCTTACTATTTAACTATTTCAGAATAATAACTTTTTATTGGAAAAATATGTATGTACTTTTTGTCTGGTAAGATACAATACAAATATTGCTTTATCTAGTGAAATTTAGTAGTACTGTGTCGAATGTTTAAATAACGTTACTAAGCAATTACATAATTAACGATTACAGTAACAATGATTCTAGTAATTCCCAAGTTTGTGATTCAGGCGGAGATCCCCATATGGAATGTGTAAAGTTTCTAGGTGAAGAAAATATGTGTTGTGCTTTTAATAGTATCATGATAGCATTAGTGTTCAGTTTTGATAAAAAAAAGAATACTGCAAATTCGTATATACTTCGGAAAAAGATAAAGCTTACTAAAATACTTTACAGTTACAGCTGAAGCAAACGAACATACTACCTACCTTAGATTGTTTTTTAAGGATGGCACAACAAAGTAAGAAAGTATTATAAATCTGTAGAACTAATAAGCAAAAGTTAATAAAGAAGTTTAGTAATAACGGAACTCAAAACTGAGATGTGGAAATTTAGTAAAATAAGAGAAGTGGGAGACAAAGAAGTATGGAAATCAAGATAAAGAGGCGAGTTATAAGAGATCTAAAGTAAAGCTGCCATGTGAATCGGCACGGCCATAGATAGGATTATTTTCGGGGGGAGAGGGGGGGCGTTGCCCGTAAATCTTTTACGTAGCCTGACGCAGCAGACCGGCGAGTACTTAGAGGTGAGATTCAAAACCCTAGCTCTCAATACCACCACCAGGAGTGTGACAGGCTTGACCGACTAGTTAATTTATTTCTTGGGGTATCGCTCCCGATACCCAATACCCCAAAAAATTAAAAAAAAAACCTTTATGAAAATTTCGTACGCAATGATTATCAAAGCATTTTTTATGGCGATTCTTTACTCAGTTTTATACTTTTTGCGCATCATCTATGTGTTTTTTAATATCTCCGAAATAACAACTATATTTTATATAAAGTTATACCCACTGCAATGTATGTGGAGAGAATTCCTACTCTGGCTACGGCCCTGTCAACCTGTCAATAGGTTTTCAAAAGTTTCAAATTATATACGTTTACATTTAAAATGAAAAGCCGTTTTTTACAAAAGTCGATTATCGACATTAATTTTAACTTTGCCGATATAGCTAGCAGGAAATATTACTGAGCATGCTGAAAAAGGAAATATTTCGTAATGTCTTTCTGCAAAGCTAAAATTTTGAGAAAATATTCTTAGAGATACCTAAAGAAAGTATACTAATACATGTTGTTCACTATATTCAATGGTTGGGCGAAAGAGATAAATTTTAGTAGTAGTTAAATGCGAAATGTCAAATAAATATGTAACATAATTAATAAAGAAGAAAATTACACCCTTACTATCCATATCAGTTAATAGAAAAAGGATTAATACATTTTACAGCAAACACCTTTAAGCTCTAGTAATCTTTTTTTTTTAATAAACAAATGAAAATGACATTTCGTACAGACGATGCGAAAGTTCTAACATGACAGGAAAATCTACTCGCTTCGCTCTCATCCAGAGAGTGAAAAAATCATAGAAGAAAATCATTTGAATATAGATGACGTGAGCTACGATAAAGAAACGGACGAAGAGTTAATTAAAAATACAACAGAAAATATTTTGGTGTCAACATGTAAAAATTGAAGTTGACTCTTTTTTTTTTTGATTATGCACCAACATTTGTTTATCCCACTCGCACTACCATTGAATATAATAAATAATGTACTGATCTGGCGAGAGCTTGTAATCATAGTTTAAAGAAGATATAAAATATATTGTATATTTTTTAAACTATGCTATAATCAACCAATTTAAGTTTAGGTTTGCAACCAGTTACCTCTGCCAAACATTGATTTTATTATTTAACTGTTAATAAAATAATTATACCCAAAATTGTAGCTTTGTACCTCGCACGTTAGTTAAGGTGGCTGCCAGCTTTCCGACTATAATACTTTTACAGTATAACATTTATTAGAGGCGTGATATGTATAGCGTGCTAAAAATAATAAACCGTAATAAAAGTTTTTACGTCTTTAATCAAGGCACGACCTTAAAAAAGCTGACGTTGTAACGCCTTGATCCAAAAATAAAAGAAAGTTCTATATCTTTATTTGGATCATCCCAAGGAGGAACCAAACAATTTCTTTTATTAGACTTTTCTTTGTTTGTGACCAAGCATCATCTTAGTAGAGACTAACTTCTCATGAGTAGCGTTTATGTGTAAATAACCAACGAGTTGGTATAAAAAATAGAATATCATAAAAATATTAGAATTTTCAAATAAAATTTTACGCACAGCCTAGTTGTTACATAAAGAAAATTTGATAAATATTCAAGGTCATTTGCAAAGGATTTTGCGGCATTATATAATTAAAGTTTAACGATACCGATACCACAACTAACCACAACTAACCGCATAAAAACTATTTTGAATCAAAAACACGTTAAGTCTCTTCTTTTGCCTATTTAAGAACCACCTGTTAAATATTTTTCCTAGAAAAAAATTTGTTTCGGCGTAATTACCATTTAAAGTTCATGCCCAACCCTTTAAATCTGACCTCTGACCAAAATGACGTCTGATTGGCTGTTACTACAAGTAGCAGATGCATGTACCCAGCGTTGCTACAACTATTAGATTTCTACTTTTAGGTTAGATTTAGTCCGCTTTTTTTTAAATTCGGGTAGACAACTTTTTTCGTTAGATATTTAATGGACCCTCTTTAAAATATTGTTTTCATGTCTGGGAAATGGCGTCTTCTACAACTCTTAGTATTCTTCATTCTAATTAAAGAAGAGCTGTTCGTCTAATTAATGATCTTATACAGAAAGGCTTCCTTTTTTTGCTCACCGACAGGTTGTAGGGTATTTTTACGGTTTCTGCTCTGAGGAGTTGGCCACTATAATTCCTTCTATGGCAGCTTCCAACAGAGCAACATGTAGTGCCACTTTTATGTATTGCTTTACAATCCTACTTCAACTTGAGAGGCCCCAAACTTCCCACTTTGTTTGTTTCTTTATCCCTAGAGTGTGTCCGCATACGCTACCCGCCGAAGTTTTTCCTTCCCCTCCTCCAAATTTTTAAATATTCAAGACACGTGTGAATTAACTCCCTTACCACAATTAAGACACCCACATAGTATATATTTATTTAAAGTATTTTGTTTTTGTTTTTTAACGCCCATGACAGAAATGAGAAATTCATCACATCAAAGAAAAAGTGGTGAAATGTATAAAACTAATATATATATATATATATATATATATATATATATATATATATATATATATATATATATATATATATATATATATATATATATATATATATATATATATATATATATATATATATATATATATATATATATATATATATATATATATATATATATATATATATATATATATATATATATATATATATATATATATATATATATATATATATATATATATATATATATATATATATATATATATATATATATATATATATATATATATATATATATATATATATATATATATATATATATATATATATTTATATATTAAATAATGTCAAAAATTTATTATCGATCATTGATAAGGTACAAATACTTATTTAATAAATTTTTAGTAGATTTTTTTGCTTAACATTCGGTAAAATTTGGCAACGCTGCTTGTGCCGGCATGGGGAAGTAGGTCCCTAGAACATACTTTTAGGTGCATTGTGACGTCATGCGGCATTTAAATACCCAGATCTTGTTTTGGCGAGGGCATTTTAAATTTAAATTTTTATTATAGCTCCGGTAAAAAAATTTCGTATCAAATACATATTTGCCAGAAGTGTTATTTGGGCATACAGGGTTATTGTTAGCCAATAAAAATATATGCAAGAGGCCTATTCTACTCTTTTCTAACACACGTTATTACGAAGACCAAGGATTAACCCTTCAAACAGAATTCGAGAAAAATGTTTTTTAAGAAATAAAAAAAGCACCAAGATAAATATTTACAAAACCGTACTTTTACAGACTTTTTATTTACAACAATAAAGAATAAACCATCTGGTACCCCTGCAAAGTCAAGTGTTTTTTTTATTTAAGGGTTTAAAAATAGGAGTAAGAAAAAAATAGTTATATAAAAATCTTTCAACATAAATAAGTGCATATGGAGCGTTAGAAGTATTAAAAAATTCGAAGTTTTGACAGAAATCGGCTTTTCTCGAGCTTTTACCGACAACGGCGTTAAAAAATGTGGGATTTAACTGTTAAAAATAATATTAGCGCACTAGCATTATAACTTATTTATCGACCACCCCGTATAAATTAAAGTCTAAGAAAACTAATAAAAAACAAATATTTTCAAGAAAAATGAATAATATATAGCTTAAACCCTACTTTTCACATAAAAAAACTATATTTGTATTTGCTCCAATTTAAGAAAAGTTGAAGAATCTATTATTCACATCAAGTTCTTGATAAGGTCAGATGTCGTGCCGTTTGATCTGCAAGGGGTCCGGTGTCGTTTAGCTCCATTCGATTTGAAAAAAATAAGTATTACAGATAAAAGAACACATTTTCTTTAGTAGATTTCCAAAAGAAAAAATCCGAAAAAATGCATTTTTGCAGAAAAATAAAATTAAAAAATCGAAAAACACTATGTTTTTAGGTTAATTAAAGGCGACGTTGTCGGATCAAAAAAATTGTCGACGGCACATTTTTTGATAAAGAAATTTCACAATTTAATGAGGAAAAAACCCAACGACAACTAACCAAAACTTCCCCGAACTATGTAATAGTTTGAAAGTTGTTGTTGGTTAGTTCTGTTTTTTTGTTTCTATAAAAAAACTTCATTTCTGGTAAAGGAAAAAAAAAAAACCTTCAATAATAACAAAGTATTAGAAAACATCTGGCAACATTGCTTTTTTAAGGGGGGAAATCCTAAAAAAAATGACATAGTATCATCTCTTTTTGTAGTTATTCTTTCTCACTTTTTTCATGTTGGTCAGCCATATTACTTTAGTATATTTTATATGGGAAATAAAGAAATTTTTTTTATTTTGTGTTAATATGAGTAAAAATTAATTTTTTTTTTAGACCCTATGTGTTTTATAATGGTGTAACAAATAAGTAAAAAAAAAATTATATCAAAATATTGCTGTTTAAAAATGGAGCTAAAGTTCACCGAAACCCTAGAGATAAATAAATTTAAAAAATCACAAATAAAAATATCACAACTTAATCATACTTATTTAAATATCTGGGAGGTATTGTGAAATTTAAGGATTAAGAGGGGAATTGTTTTATTTTAAGCAATTTTTAAAAGCCCAGGGTGGGTCGACGGACCTCCCCTGACACCCCTTGCCGGCGGCCCTGGTTATGAGCTCCTTTAAAAGTATTTTTATTAGCCTCAATTTAAGGATGGCCTAATTAAAAATAAGAAAACAGCCGGGTAAAGATCTTTACCCGGGACATTTTTTTTAGAGAGCTATTTATTCCGTACCAAAAAATACATTAAATTTTTTTAATGTCAAATATAAAAAATACACAAATCTTAGGGAGCAAATGTTATCCTCGATGTCATATCTTGGCATATATTTTGATAAATAGTTGTGCGTGTATGTTTTGGTTTTTATAATATCAACAAATATAATTTATTTGTTTATAAACTTACCTTATCCTCGGTACCCCGGTGCGTCGTGTTTCCTTGCCAAAATCTTCGTTGATATCCATTTACAGAACCTGGAACAGCTTTGTGGAATTCAAAACCCGGTTTCCAGCAGAGCGAACCATATGCGAAAACCCATAAACTTTTAGTTTCACTTTCAAAAACTTTATTTTCTAAAACCGCCGGATTCGCCAAACGATCCATTTTAAAATTTATTTAATTTAATTAATGCTAATACTGTTTAAATATTTTATTTGGTCGGACGTCTACGCGGAATTTGCCTTGCCATGCATTATCTGACGCAACTTTCGTGGTGTTTTACTTGAGCGTCGTAAGCCGTTCGCTGAATGAAACTCCCGCCCGACTGACTCGTAGTTGACTTCAATGAATTTTACGAGAGGTTCCACAAGCGTACAGTGGGCTCGTCATAAAATTGAGATGGCCAAAAATTCAGGTTTCAAAAAATTTAAACAGGGCCGTATATGGTTTTGTCCTATTTTACTGTTTTCCATAAATCAATTATTGATTTTGAACACTTTTCTAAATAAAAGGTTGGTGGCTTTGATCCAAAATATCCCGTTTGTAATTATTTATAAGCAAACAAACTTGAGGGACTGGGGAGTAAATAGGAGTGCTGGGCAGGATAAAACAGGTAAAACAAGTTACTGTAATCCATAATTACACCCAAGATTAGGTCAAAATTACATTTTTTCTAAATATTTTAATAATAAATGTAAGAAAACGAAATTGTGAATTCATAACCTTGAAGTGGGCAGAAATAATGAGGAAACCCTATTTATACGATAAAAAAATATAAAAAGTATTTGGTAAAATCGGAAATATGGCTATGTTGAACTTTAACGTCTTTTTTTAACAGCAATATTTTGATATTATTTTTTTTTCACTTATTTGTTACACAATAATAAAACACATAGGGTCTGAAAAAATTGATTTTTCACTCGCATTATCACAAAATAAAATAATTTATTTATTTCCCATATAAAATATACTAAAGTAATGGCCGACTAACATGAAAAAAAGAAGGAAAAAATACATCAGAAAGTGATGATACAAGGCTTTCTGTTGACGTTTTTCTGCTTAAATAAGCAATGTTGCCAGATGTTTTCTAATAATTTGTTATATTAAAGGTTGTTTTTTTTCCATTTACCAGAAATGAATTTTTTTATAAGAAAAACTACCCAGAACTAACAAACAATAATTTCCGATTACTTAGTTCTGATTAGTTTCTTGTTAGTTCTCGTTAGTTTTTCCTCGTTAAATTGTAAATTTTCTTTATCATAAATGCGCCGTCGAGCAAAATGAAAAAAAGTCTGATATCCTAATTTTTTGATTTTTTTATAGCCAAAAATAGGGTGAACCCCACTTACAGATACTTACCTTATTTAAAAACTTATTATTTTTTTGTAATTTGTGTATTATAATTTAATCTATATTGTTTTAAAGTAAAATGTATTCCTTTTTTGTTTTTGATCCGATAACGTAGCAAAATCTGGCCTTTTTCTTAACCTAAAAACATAGTGTTTTTCGACTCTTAATTTTATTTTCCTCTGCAAAAATGCATTTTTTCGGATTTTAACTTTTTAAAATCTACTAAACAAAATGTGCTTTTTTTATCTGAATTTTTATTTTATTTTTTCAAATCGATGGACGGTAAATGATAACTGACCCCGGAAAAATCCAGCAAAAATAGTAACAATAGTAAATTTGTCCTACCTGTAAGATATGAGTAATACATTTTTAAATTAAAATTTTAAGACAAAACCAACTAAACGCAGCCAAAATGAACGAAAAAAAAACCTAGCTAAGCCGAACATTTCTGACAGCTGACACTAAAATTTTCGGAGAAAAGTACTTATTTTAAACATTAAATATTTTTTTCAATACCAGCTCTAAAAAAAAACACTTTAACAATAAAAATAATAAGGTCAGTTTGGTTTAAAACATAATTTATTTTATTGTTGTCAAAGAAATGTAATAACTTTCATCTATGTTTTTAAAATATAGCAAGTGTGCGTAAGTAACTGCAACCAAATTTTAAATTCAATTATGACTAAAAATGATATTTTAATAAAAATACAATCAGTATTTTCAAGAATTTTAGAGTGTCTAAAGCAGTTTGTTAGGTCCCAATTATAATGACGTTTAGTTTTTTCGATACTAGGCTAAATTAAAGGATAAGAATAAATTACACTGGAAAAGGCAACGAATGAAAACATAACTGTTTGTAATTGGGATTATGTCTGCCACACTTGTAATTTTTTTAGAGAACAATAAGAATAAATAGACTCAAAATCAATTGTCTGTGTTGAAAATGGACAACTTTGTAAAAAATAAAATGTTTGTCATTTAAAATAAAAATAACAAATACTCCATATTAGCATTATTATATTATAATTGAAAATAAGAAATCAAAAAAATGCAACTCAAAATATTGTAAAATTTTAAAGTAGCTGTCGTAAATAATTATCATTTTTTTAATTATCGAGATAACTCGATTAAAAATTCAGGTCCGTATAATTAGTTAGATAATACGAAACTTATTTCGGCAAATACAAATATTTTCTTATAGTCTCAAGCCCTAATCGATTTTTTTTTATCTTGGGACAGTCCACAAAGGCTTAAACTCGAAGTACTAACGTCCATCTTAAGTGAGGTACATAAGAACTTAAAGGTTTGGAGAAAAATAAAAAAATCAAAAGGCAGAGTCCACACACTCTAGGGATACACAAGAGTGGCACGATGTGTTGCTCTATTAGGAGCTTTCAGATGAGCGAATTTATTGGGTCAGCAGCTGCGGAAA
Organism: Listronotus oregonensis; assembly: GCA_019359885.1. Classification (NCBI taxonomy): domain Eukaryota; kingdom Metazoa; phylum Arthropoda; class Insecta; order Coleoptera; family Curculionidae; genus Listronotus; species Listronotus oregonensis. Next base: position 380,368 of record JAHBCN010000027.1, on the reverse strand, counting down.
TACATATAAAAAAGCGATATATCCTCTAAAATTCGTCAGTGGGCAAGAAAAAAAGCTTTTTTTAAAATGGAATGTAAAATGCTAAGTGTTGCGGGAGATGCCCTTCGCCAGACATGGAAACAATTTTCTGACGAGGGTTTGATTTGGAATACACACCGAGGATACAGTTTAAAAGGGGAGAATTACTTTCTAGATCGAAAAGGGAATCTGAGCTTTTTTGAAGCTCCTGTGGTTATGGATTTAACGTGTTTATGCAAGTTTATAAGTTATTCTTGAAAATAACGCCCAAGGTTAAATGATGGTTTGTTCTGCAGAACTTGGCCAGTCATAAGTAAATGAGAAGTAATGGCAGACTTTTTTCGCGACTGCTAACATAATTTTGTTTTTTGCGCTTTCTATCCAAATCAGGCTTAGAAAGTAGCTTTAGAAAAATTCTTAATAGAACACATTTATAAATTAAAATTTTCTACCATTATTATTAAAGTTTTACAATCATTAAAATGATATATTTTTAACATCCAAAAACCAATAATTTCACTCCTAATTTAGTAAATAATTTTTTGATTTAAGCGGCACCTGATATGCGTATTTGCTAAAGTAAACATCATCTGCTGCACTTCACTTTTTAAAAATATTTACTTTGTAGAAAAAGTATTTTCTTGTTTTGTTTTGATTTTGTCTAGCGAAAACACAACGTGACCACTGTGCTGCTGATTTATCTAAATTCCGACAGTGTAATTTTGTTATGGTAAAGCGAATCTTTCATTTCCCATTGCTAATGAAAGGTGTTATAGATTGGTCGATTTAGGTCAAATAAAGGCCAAATGGAAATCATTTTTGAAATAATATTTTGATAATTATATTACACTAAAGTAAAAAGAAAATTTATGTTCACATTTTTATAAACGTATTTTTTTTTTAAATAGCGAAATGAACCATACACAAGTCACATTGGTATAAGCTATTTTTCTGGTTTTATTTCGCAAAATGTTTTCAATTTATAATTTTAATCCTCTGTTAATTTTGGTGTCGGTACATGACTTCCTACTATGTGTCAGCACGAGGTGTTACGGGATTCGGGCAGTGCGGATTGATTCGGCGTCTTAGTCTGCCGACGATCTTAAGCATCTACCTCTCCCTGCGGACCACCTCTGGGGGAAATTTCTTTTTCTTTGGTTTTTTTTTGTTAATAAGTTTTTACTAAGGGGTTTGTGTAAAGGGTTTTATGTTATTAAACGGGAGTTTTGTTGTTTATTGTGAGGATTAATTAAGGGTTAATGACAGGGAAAGATTTCCGGTGTAGAAGCTGAGGGCGCGGTTTACTGTCGCTGTTTATGGCCCGGGGTGGTTTATAGCACAGGGGTGCTGGTTTTTGTGAAACACTAGGTGTGTTTGGGCTTGCTGGAGGCAAGGTAGACCCCGGGCATAAAGTAGCTTCGAGGGCCGTAGTTCAGTGTGGGCACTTGGGGAAACGGAAGTGTCATTAATGGTTTCTGTTAATTATTTTGGATTTTGGTATTAAGTCTAAGGGTGGTTATTTTTTAAGTAAGCGGGTTTAGAAGATCTCAGAGGTGGGAAAGGCTTTTCGTACTTTAAATTGTTCTTTTCTATTAATGTATTTTGATTTAAACTTGTAACTGTGAGTAAAGTAACTGTAAATGTAATATGACTGAGATTAACGAAACTGGAGCCCGAAATAAATTTATTAAGCTAATATGTGAGCCTTTTAATTTTTCTCAAGCCGGAGAGGTAGATCGCTTACACGCGCTGGCGTCCCTGTCTTCGGCGTTGCCGTCATTACCGACCGCTCCTGCCGTCCAGGTACCTACGGAAGGGTTATCGGCGTTGCCGCCACCAAAGGCCGCTCCTGCCGAGCCCCAATTTCAAAGGAAACTTTCCCGCACTGTCGTGCCGGTAAGAAAGCGGACGCTAGTCAGGCGGGCCCAGCGCCGAAACTGGGTTAGACGGCGTCTTGCCTCCTTGCCCTTGCGCGACAGCGCGGGTAACTACCAATATTTTACGGCACAAGGTGTCAGGGTGGCTCTGAAACAACTGGAAGCAAATAATCATAATATTAACTCTTTGAATATTCCCAAGAGGCGCCACCCTTCAGGTGGACCCAAAGTGTCAAATTTGTTCCCGTGCAGTAATTAATGCTGAAATTGATAGTATAAACCGGCCCGGGCCGGAAACTCCTGAAGGAAAGTAAACTCCTGCACCAACTTTGAGAAGCCAGGCCGGGCTATTTTGGAGTTGGCCATCCCCGAATGGGGTTAAACAAAAGGGTGCTTCGTCCCCTACCTTTTTAGACCCCGGCACGGATCAGAGCTTGGCCGGCGGCGCAAACCGCCCCCAAAGCTCTGCTTGCAGGGACATAAATCAAAGCGTCCAGCCACCGTTGGCACGCTAGGCCGGGCCACTGAGGCCTCGGCCGAGGTCCAAACTGGGCTCAATCCAAGGGAGAACATCCCTCCGCATCCCTAATACCCGGCCGCTCCATAACGAGCCCGGCCCAAGGCGCAAATCCTTTACAAAATGGTGGAACCCTGGACGAAAATATGGTTTTGGATGGGTTAGGCCGTATTCCCCAGGACTCGGCCGCCCTCCAAAGTGGTTTAGAAACACGGGGAAACCCGCCCCTTGGGTTTAACCCGGGCCGCGCCAATACATAATCGGCCCATAGCCCAACTGGGCCCGAAACTAAAACGGTATCACCAAATAATAATAAAGATTAATTCTTCAAAACATCGTGGTTAAGACTGCAGAGGGGCCCTCGGCCGAGTTGGGAGTGTCGGGGATTCTACGGAAGGTCCGTGGACTTCCGGCACCCCCCCGAGGCAGAACTGGAGCTCCCCTTCGGCCTTAACCCGATCCCCTGTAAACTATGGCGGAACGACAGGCAGAACTGACGCCTACAAGCGGGCGGTTTTCCGCGGGCAGTCAGGCGGTAGAAAAGAACCCATGTTCGTAAATAATAAGAACAATGAGCTAGTTGGCAGGGCACGACGCAACTTACTGTCTGGTCCTTGTCTAGTCAAACGGACTAACCCTGGGAAGAGAACCAAAGCAACACTGGAAGAGTCTCAAAGAGATGTTCAGCGTCTAACATCTCAGAGGATACACGGTAGCAAAACTAAAGCCATATTTTCGCGACTAGGCGGCTTACAGGAGTGTCTTTAAGCGTCTTACAGCGTGACGTCATTGAAAAATTGATCACAAAAATGCATGTTTTAAAACAATGTCAAAAATGACATCATAGGATGGAATGTGGACCTGCGCCATACATATTACATTGTTCATGCCCTCAGTAGTCATGGAGTTTGTTATATAAAATTGCACAAAAGAAATGGAAATATATGTTGTCTTGTGATAATAAACTAATTAAACAATTATAAACAAAAATTGGTAAATAGTTCACAACGTGTTTTATGTCAAATTGCCCCTCCACAGATGGCTTACAAATTTGTTGGCGTCCTCTAGAGACGGCTAACAAAAGCGGTAAGACGCGGTAAGCGTGACGTCATGACTAATTCGCTAAAATGGCATAGCTGTGAGCGCCTCACCGCGTCTAAGACGCGAAAATATGGCTTAAATATCATGCGCCTCCTATGGCTTTTGAAACCATACGCGCATCTGTGTTGAATTCCAGAAGGATTTTAAAACCATTTTAAGGCGTGAAAGCATTTGAAAACCTACCTTTTGATAAAATCGCAATACTATTATTGAATGGCTGTCAAACTTTATTTGCGTTGTTTTCGTGTTTTAAGATCATCGTCTAATCTCGTCTTTTTTTTTGAGTTTCTAATACCGTATGACTGCGAATCATCAGAAATTCTTAAAATTTTGATTGAAAAATTCGAGTCCGATTTAAAAAAAAAACGAACGAACGATGGTGATTTTCAAAAACCGAAACGTTGCAGATAAAATTTGCGCAAATAAAAGACTTATAGGAAATGATGTTTTTATTATAAAAATTTAGTTATGGCGAAACAACCATTTTACATTATGTATGGTAACTAAATTAATTTATTTTTTAGCATTTGGTTCATTATTATTAGTATTTCTCAGCAGCGAGTGGCTTCTTTTTTTCGCAACTCTTCCTGACCGAACCCGATTCCTTGTTTTTAAACCTTTAGATGTTTGTTTTCTGTGACTAATAGCTGTTGGCTGTACTTTTATTTTTCTACTTCTTTTAAAAACCATTTTATTAAGTATTAAATCGATAGCTTAATTTGATGTACTGATGTAGAGATCGAACGCTGTTAGAACAACACCGATACGTCACGGTTTTATATCAGTTTGCCATATGAGACCGTGACGTATCGGTGTTGTTCTTACAGCGTTCGATCTCTACAACACAAATCGTATGATGCAACTGGTGCGTGCGGGCGCGAAGTAGACGAAGAAGTAATTTTTCTGTTGCCATGCGAGCGCGGATTGTCTTGACATTTTTTTTTATCTTGGGACAGTCCACGAAGGCTGATGCCTAAGTACTAACGTACCGTGGGTGTCTTAAGTGTGGTGAGAGGGAGTTTGTTCACACGGGACTTAAATATTTGGAGATTGGGAGGAGAAGGAAAAACTTCTGCGGGCAGCAGGTTCCACAGTCTTGACACTCTAGGGATGAAGGAACGAAGAAAGCGGGAAGTTCGGGGCTTCTCTAACTGAACTGTAAAAGGATGCATAAAAGTTGCACTACGTGTTGCTCTGTTGGGAGCCGCCAGAGAAGGAATTATACTGGCCAATTCCTCTGAGCAGAAGCCGTGAAAATACCTATAGAAGAGCGACAGATCCCCTACAGCTCGACGGTGGGCAAGAAGAGGAAGCCTTTCTGTAAGCGTTGGATCATTAATAAGACGAACGGCTCTTCTTTGAATGAAGTCCAGAATGCTAAGTGTTGTAGTGGACGCCATTCCCCAGATATGAGAACAATATTCCAAAGAGGGTCTGATTTGGGATACGTACAGAGTGTACAGATTGGAAGAAGAGAAATATTTCCTGGCTCGGAAGAGGAATCCAAGCTTTTTGAAGCTGCCGAGGCTATGGATGTAATGTGTTTGTGCCAGTTGAGGTTATTCTCAAAAGTAACGCCGACAAGATTAAACGACTCTTTGTTCTGCAGAACTTGGCCGCTCATATGTAAGGGATGAGCATTGGCAGACTTTTTTCGCGCTGTGTTTTCGAGGCATTAAACTGAACAAGATTTTTGGCGCCCCAATCCAAGATAATTTTAAGGTCTTGTGAAAGAGATATCTGCATTGACCTGCGCTTGTTTTCTAAGTCAGAATTACATGGTGGCTTAAGAAACTGAATACTAGAATGGAGGGTACTATCGTCAGCAAAACTATGAATGGGATTGATTGTGAAAGAGAGAAGATCGTTAATGTGTAGAAGAAACAGCGTGGGTGCCAGCACTGAGCCCTGGGGCACCCCAGCATTAATTTGGTAGAAGCTGGAGGAATGACCATCTACACTAACTGATATACGTCGATTAGAAAGGAAACTGGAAAGCCAAGAGCAAAGCTTAGGTGGAAGACCGTAACAAGGAAGTTCATTAAGAAGCCCATTATGCCAGACCTGATCGAAAGCTTTGGATATGTCAAGAGCAACGATCTGGGATTCACCAAGAAACTCAAGGGACTTATTCCAGTTGTGTGAGACAAAGGAAAGAAGATCAGCTGTGGATCTACTGTGACGGAATCCATATTGTCTATCATGTAAGATCTTATGTTTTTCCAGATACTTTAAGATTTGGGAATTAATGAATTTTTCCATTACTTTGCAAACAACTGAAAGAAGAGATATAGGTCTATAGTTAGTGCAAGAGTTTTGGATCCTTTTTTGGGGACAGGTTGCACACGCGCAGCTTTCCAACTCTCCGGGAAAATGCCCGTGTCGTAAGAGATTCGAAAGAGGCGAGTTAGGATGGGTGCAAGCTCGGGAGCACATTTTTTAAGACGATTGCTGGTATGCCATCCAGCCCAGACGATTTTTTAGTATTAAGAGAAGAAAGAATACGCTTGATCTGTTTGACTTTAAAAATGATATCGGACATTTTATGAGAAACAGGGACAACTGTTGGAAGAGAAAAATTAATAGAAGGATCAAGCGTAGAATTGGCAGCAAATTGTTTGGCAAATAGTTTGGCTTTTCCTTTGGAGGTAGAGACAATTCCATCTTCAGAGATTAGGGGTGGAAAAGAATTTGTGCAAAAGTTTTGACTTATATTTTTGGCAAAGGACCAGAAAGCTTTACTGCCATTCGAGCAAGAGAGAACTTTATCTTTTATCCGATTGTTAAAACGGTCTTTTGCTTCTGAGATGGTCTGATTATACTGATTTCTTCGATGCTAGCCTGTCGATTTTTGGGATTGGGGTTTTGAAGAAACTTTTTGTGGGCTTGAATTTTTAAAAGTCTGGCTTTGTCACAGGATTTAGAAATCCACGGTTTGTGATTTGAAGTAATGGGGTTCTTTTTAGTGTGGGGAATATAGGTCTCAATGCCTAGTTGAATTGTTTCGGTAATTTGTTTACATATTTCGGAAGGATCGTGAGTAGAAAAGCAGGTAGGAGCCCAAGGGTAGCTGGCAAAGAAATCTCTCAGACCATCCCAGTCGGCCGAGTTGTAGTGCCAGACGGTTTGTGGCGGCATGTGTTCAGTGGCCTCAAAATGTCTGGAGTATGATACGGTGACCAAACCATGGTCAGAGCGACCAAGGGGAGCAGTTACTGATGCTTCATAGAGTTCGGGGGTGGAAGTAAGAAAGAGATCTAAGGGGTTAGAATTATGGGTGGGAACCCTAGGAAAGTAGGTAGGTTCCATAATTACATTGGTGAGCGAGTTGCTGATTGCGAAATTTTCTGCTGCTCTGCCTTGTGTATCAGTTTTTGTAGAGCCTAGCCAATCCTTATTATGAACATTAAAATCCCCGAGGACGATTACTTCGGCCAATGGAAACTGGGGAATAATATTGTCGATCTTTATTGAAAGGAAATTAAAGAACTCGTTGTGGGAATTGTCAAACGGGGACCGGTATATACAGCAGATGAATTTGGTAGAAGATCTGAAAGTGAGTTTAAGCCAAAGAATATCAGGCCTACCCGATTCGAGGTTAGAAACCCTAGCACAAGCCAGGTCGTTGCGAACGTAAGCACAAACGCCGCCATGGGGTCGAAAAGATGAAATGAGTTCATAACCTGGGAAAAGGAGGTGGTTGGTTGCTGTTTTGGGACTTATTTGGGTTTCGGTAAGAAATAGTATGTGGGGTTTGGAGGTTTGAAGATAATGGTGAAGAGTTTACGTTGGAGTTAAGCCCACATATATTTGTGAAGGATATCAGACTTTTCGATGGTGGCCCCCCAAATGTACCTCTCGACCGGAGAACCGAATGGAGGGGTATTTTACATCCGGATAACTTTACGTTCGGGTGTGCCATCATTATTATTTTCAAATTTTACTGTAGTGAAAAAAAAAGAGAAAGAAGAAGAAAAAGAAAGAAGAGAAAGAAGAAAAACTAAAAGAGAAAGAAGGAAGAGGAAGAAGGAAAACTGACCCACCGCCCAGAACTCGAAACGTACTATAGGACCTATAAGACCCCCAAGACTTCACTAGTCTTTTAAAGGGCAAGTGGGGTGATACCGCCTCAGGCGAGGAAAAGCTCCTCTACCACCTACCATGGCACCTAGCATGGTATGGATTCCAAATGATTTTTACTTAAATTCGTCTCAGGTCACAACATGCGTAGTAATTATGGGGTAGAGTTCTGCGCGCTGGTTTCAAAATCCCTACGTGGTTTCTGTGCTATCGCGTGGTAGTGTTTTAAAAGTATTATGACAAAAAAATCGATCTAATTCCTCCTGTATTTCAAACACGTTAGAGTGTTACAAAGTAGTATGAATTCATAAACAGCGTCGGTACCAGCCTCGGATCTACGATTTTTTCGAACCGGGGCAAAAACTTGTTAGTGGCGCCCCCCCCCTTCAGTGTGAAAAACTGTTATCACTGACAAATGAGTAGCATTTTTTGTGATCATTTGTGAAAATAATAATCCCTTAATAAATTTAAACTTTTTATTATCTATTAGCTAATAACTTTCATTTGTGACATAAAACAGAAACACAGAAAAAATATATAACCAGGAAAGACTACAACACGACGTGCTTTCTTTTCAGCGAAAGAATCTATTCACTCCTCAAAGTCCGTCGCGTAGGCAGTTTTGTTGTTAATGGCTAGGACCGCGAGGCCAGATAGACGCTTTTGACTCATTGTTGGACGTAGATAGGTTTTAATTATTTTCAGTTTGCTGAAGCTTCGCTTACAGATTGCAGATGTTCTTGGTAATGTGCAATAAATTCTTAAAGCTTTACTAACATTTGCTTCTTGTAAGTCATGCTTGTACAAATGTTGTAACAGGTCGAAGGCACTTGATTTTTTATTAATTTCATGTACTAGCTCTTTAAATACGGCAAGTTCCTGGCAAAGACCAACTGCATTTAAGTCTTTTGAATATTTTAAAGCTAGATCGGCTCAATTTTTTTGCAGATCTATTGTCGACATATTTGAAAAGGCGTGACCACTGAGGAAGGCGAATTTTTCATGTAGCCTCTTTACACTCTCTACTCTTGTCTCGATTTCTGTTAAAGTTTTGTCCAACACTACTTTTATATCTTGTTTCGACTTCACAGATTTCGTCATGTTGCTTTTTCTTTTTGAAAATTCGTTTGTTTTTAAGAACCGAGCCGGTTCTGAAAAATTTCCATTTTTTCTGATACAGGTGTAGCTTTTGATTCAATATTCTACCGGTTTTGCTCTCATTTCTTGCAAGATCTTAACAAGGCCTTAAATTATCGCCACAGAACGCGAAATGATAATATCCTCTTTTTGTATTTTAACGTTCACTCTATTAATCTCTTAAAAAATATTATCCCAAATTGTCAAGTTAAAAATAAATTTTAATTCCATTACCGCATGTAGCCAATGACCAGCTTCATACTTAGATTCTGCGGCTAGAGAGGATTCTTCAATTTCTTCCAGAGCTTTAACAACTTCCGGTATGTTATTTAAGAAAGCAGTAACAGCTTGATGTTTAGCCGACTATCTGGTTTGACTACTTCGTTTTAAGTTTGTTTTTGTACAGTTTTGCATTATTTTCCACCCGTGGGGACCCCACAAGGAAAAAATTTAATTTTTGACAAGCCCAAATAGGCAACGCTTTGGGGCATGTTGAAGCCCCTTGCACGCCAACAAATTTAAAGAGTAAGTTAGACACCGGTAAAACCGCCAGTTCGTTTATTTTGCATAACTTTGTTGGACTTTCTTTGATAAGCCAAGACGATTTTTTAAGGAGGAAAATTACCTAAAAAAAAGATCTAAAAAAATTTTACCCTAATATGAAATTATTTTTTCCGTAATTCTTACAAATCGTTGATTTACTACATAAGTGTAATATATATGTTTCCACTAAAAAAATTATTTATTATCATTTTCTTTCCAAATACTGATAATCCATATGCTGGGAGGGATATTTTGAAGCCAACAGAGAGAAATAAATTACCAAACATAATATAAATTTTTCATGTTTATTTCACGATGGAGAACTTCCAACTGCGATGGAAAATTTAAATCCTTTTTGGTTTTTCATCACAACGTTTATCGATCGTTCTTGTTTCACCAACCAAAAAGAGCTGTTAAAAACATGCCTAGATAGCTGAGTCCATCTTGAGATGGACGGGGGTTTGAAAAAATCATCAATTCCCACTTTCAGAATTATTTATGACAGATATGATGGATTCTGTCACAAAAGATCCACAGCAGATCTTCTTTTTTATCTCACACTTGGATACTTTTATTCTACGGTGTTTCACCCAAGCTTTGTTCCTGGCTCTTCAGTTTTCTTTCTAATTGACTATTAGTTATTGTAGATTGCCACTCTTTTAGCTTTGGCCAGGTTAATGCTTTGGTGTCCCAGGGCTCAGTATTCTCACCAATTTTGTTTCCATATCACACTATAATCAGTCTTATCCATAGTTTTGCTGATGACCCTTCAATTTTAGGTTTCGTAAGCCAGTTTCTTTATTTAGAAAACAAAAATAGAGATATCTCATTCATGGGACCTTAAATTAATATCGGATTGAGCAGCAAAAAATCTCGTTCAGTTTATTGCCTTAAAAATACAATCATGTTGGCTGTCGCAAAAAGTCTGCAATGCTTATCCCTTACCAGAGCTGGGTCGGAATCGAATTCTTTTGGAATCAAATCCAGGAATCCATCTCTTTTTAAGGATCCGAAGGTTGAAATTGATTACATTTTAAAAATAGGATCCGTGATCCGTATTTGTTTTATAATTTTAAAATGATCCGGAATCGATTCCTTTTTGAAAGGATCTGATTCCAAATGGAATCGATTCCTTATATTTCGAATTTAAGATAAATCGGTTTATAAATCCACCATTTTGAATACCCCATTTTAAATTTCTATTTAATCTTCCATTTTAAATTTCTAAATTTTTACCTACGACTCTTAATTAGCAACATTGATTTTAGGAAAATAGAGATGAATAATTTTCAAATATTTGCATGTTAAAATTTTTCAATAAGGTAATACACCTAACATGTGATTTTTAACCAAAATATGTTGTTTTTCAGATTCAGATAAACAATATTTAAATAAATGATTTTATTTATTGTTTATATTTCCTAACCATAGAGTGTGTATTTAAAAACGGGCATAAACTTTACTTGCATTTGATCCTAAAAGTTTTAATTGCCCGATCTTCATAATTTATTAATATGTTATTCTTAAGATAACCCTAAGAAAAATAACCGTAAGGGCCTTTAAAATAGGATATTTAATTATAACTATTCAGAATATCTTACAAAAATAAAGTTAAAATTTTAAAACATTTTTATATTTCGCAAACAGAGAAATTATTAAACGGTACTTGTGAAACTTCCTGTAAAGTTACAATAGGATGTCTTATTTATAAGATGCTTAAGGTTATCTTAAGAATCATATTTAAAAAAAAAACTAACGAACATTTAGTATCGCAAATTTTGGAATACAGTTCGAAAAAATGTTCAATTTACGGTTGTTTTCATGTTTATCTCAGAAATAGCATATTTAAATATTATAAAAAAATATTTACCAAAAACGAATTTGTTTAAAAGTTACAGCACTTTGAAATAAAGCTAAAATTATATATTGCGTCTGGGGCTCCGTTCTTAAATCTTTGACGATTGATTCATCATCTGGACAATGTAGTATCATTCGTATCTTAGTTACCATTTGTAAGTATAAAACTAAAGATGATTTGGATTCGTGATCCAAAAAAAGGAATCGATTTGTTTTTTCCTTAGGATCCGTCCCAGCTCTGTCCCTTACTAATAAGCGGTCAAATTCTACTAAATAAGCCATTGAACCTCGTGGGCAATTCTTTCAAGAATAATCTTAATTGACATATACACAATATATCTGAAGCCACGGCAGCTCAAAAGCTCGGATTCCTCTTTCGAGCCAAAAAGTATTTTCCTGTTCTAGTTTGTATACTCTGTATGGTATGTACCTCACATCATTGGAATATTGGTCCCATGTCTAGGGAATGGCGTCTCCTACAACTCTATAAGCATTCTTGATTCCGACCAATAAAAAGCCGTACGCTTGTCCATCGACAGGCTGCAGAGGATCTGTCGCTCTTTTACAGGTATTTTCATGCCTTCTGCATCCAATATAGTTCCTCCTTTAGTCTCTTTCAATAGAGCAATACGTAGTTTAAGAGGCCCCGAACTTCCTACTATGTTTGTTCATTTATTCCTAGAGTATGGAGACTATGAAACCTGCTGTCTATGTTTTAAATCAGGGGTTCCCAACCTGTGATCAGCGGACCAGAGGTGGTCCGTAAGAACCCCTAAGTGATTCGTGGCTATAAAACCACCGCCATTGTTTTTCATCACCAAATTGGGTTTTTAAAATTTGCCCAAGCTTAAGGTTCCACCAAAGAAGCAGAGCTGGTTCCGTAAAAATATAGGAAAAAATTAAAGGACATTGCTTTTTCCCTCAAATTGTTTTAAAAATTTTTTGAAGAATAAAAAGAAGTCAAAAAAGCAAAGGGAGGGCCGGTTCCAGCGCCTACTTTCGGCGCTGAATCTCGGTGCCGGTTTTCCCGCTGGTACGAATAAAAAAACGCTTATTGCTGCTGATTACCTGTTAGTTAAAAAGCATTTTGTGAAGGCAAGATGTCCAGTTCATCTTCCGATGAAGAATTTGTGCTACTGGAAAATGTGTTTCTGTGATTTTAAAGACCAAGGCAAGAAATACATCCAGTAAACCAAGAGCGAGTAGTTTATGGAGAATATCATCACCTATTTCTAACTTTAAAAGAACACGAAGAACGGTTTTTTCAGTACATGAGAATGACGCTAAACGCATTTAATTATATTTTGGGAAAAACCGAACAACGGCTAACAAAAACTTGGTGCAACTGGCACAAACAGCAAATTCTTTCCGAAGAAAAACTTGTAGTAACTATTAGGTAAGTAAAAAATCTCAATTTTTATCTTAATAACATTTATTAAACAAAACGCATAGTTCTAAGAAAAATAAATAATAATAATACTGAACGACAAAAAAACAAATGAAAATAAACTTATTAATAAGTCACATATTTGTGCAAACGTAAACATTTCCCTAAATATTATGTACATATAAGCCCAATATTTATCTAATGGTTTCCTGAATATCGTTCTACATGTGCATCCAGTTCAGGTGGATAATTCGCATTTTCTTCAAAATGCTGTGCACTTATGTGTTGTTGGATATATGCGATTGCTTGCATATGCATATCCTGTGTAGTATGCATGGATGATGAAGAAAGTGAAGTGGAACTGCTAGGATCTGAATAAACTTGATTAATTTGTGAACGTTTGTACGGAAATTCTTCAACAAGTTGTTGCACACGCCCTCGAAATGAAAGTATTTTGTTTTCTGGAATTTTAAGCAAAAAAGGGAGCAAACTTTTAAAAAAGGATGCGTGATCATCTTCCTTCTCCGTCACTTGTGTCGCTTAGCCTTTTCTGTTAAATATTCTAATTTTTGTTTCTCAATGTTTATCATTTGTTCATTCCAAGTTTCAGTTTCCCGTTTTCTTTTAATAAATTTCGGGGTATTGTTTACTATTTTTTTCCACCGTTATTTGTTTTGATTTCGTTCGTTTCATTTATTTGGGATGTACCATTATCTTTATTTTCTGCGTTTTTATTTCACTATCTACACTGTCATTTGAAACCAGTACCTTCATTTTCTTGACTATTTTCATTTTCGATTTGGGTTTGTGTATTTGTTTGCGTATTTGTTTCTGTACTGCAACTTTCAGTAGAAACTTTGGCTTTTACAATGTCTTTCAAAAAAAGAAGCGAATAAAAATAAGGCCATTTTGACGTGCACTCAGGCGCCGAATCTCCAGATCGAAGGTTTGGAAGTTTTCCTACCTCCACTGCAAACTGATCCCGCAAATACTTCCATTTTTTTCGTAATGCATTTTCGGAAAAAAAAATTGTTGAAGGATATTAACTTATTTGTTTCAGGTATTTAGCAACAGGCAATTCATTCCAGTCTCTGACATTTGCTTTTCGAATGGGAGCCTCAACATATGCCTGTTCCAACAAAAGAAACTTTTAACAAAATCGCTGATGACTTTTATAACATATGGAACTTTCCACATGTAATAGGTGAGATTGATGGAAAACATGTCCGCATTATTTGTCCAAAAAATTTTGAGTCCATGTTTTTTAATTATAAAAAATATTTCTCTGTAGTACTTCAAGGAATTGCAGATGCCAATTATAAACTGATTACTATAGACGTGGGTGGCTATGGAAAGCAGAGTGACGGTGGAACTTTCCAGTCCTCAGATTTTTATAAACTATTGACTAAAAAAAAAATCGAAATACCTGTGCCTTCTAATTTTCCCAGGAACAAATACAAAGCACCATATGTTTTTATAGGGGATGAACCCTTTCCCACTTTTGGATTTTTTACAAAAAAAACCTTTTGGGGGAAAACAGTTGCCTATAAATGAATGTTTTAATGGCAGACTGCCCAGAGCCCGAAAAACAATCAATGCACTTTTGGAATTTTTTGAAAAATGGCGCATCTTATCCAAACCCATTGAAACGGATATAATGGGGGCAGCAATATTATTAAATGTGTTTGTATTCTACATAATCCATTCTTGATAGAGAAAATATTCAAAGATACCTAACTGACGTAAAATTATTGTAAAAAGAAATCCGAAAAATCAACTTGCGGGGAGCCCTCAAATACAGCAAAAAAAATTGAGATATCTTTCCCAGTTATTTCTCTAACAATCCTTTTAGATATCGCACTAAAAAATCTTATTGTAATAAATGTCTTTTTGGTACACCCTCTAAATTTAAAGTTTTTTTTAAAACTTTCTAAAAAAAATACATTAAAAACCCTATTACTTTTGAAATTTAAAAACATTTGAAAATAAAAATTAAAATAAATATTTATGTCATTTTGGTTATTTATTTTTTTATTTAACAAATAAATTTCCATTTCAGGTATTCATTCCGTTGTGCCATTTCATTGTGTGAGATTTAGCCGTTTTCCCAAGTCCCCCTTTAAAACCCAAAATTCAGAGTTTCAAATCCATTTTTAATAAAAATCCCAAAAATTTTCCCTCCCCTCCGAAAACAAGCGACCAAGAATTAAAAATTCATTCCAAAACCCCCTTTTTTTTTTTTTTTTTTTTTTTTTTTTTTTTTTTTTTTTAAAAAAAAAAAAAAAAAAAAAAAAAAAAAAAAAACAAAAATCAATAGTAGTGCTCTATTCGTATGTTCAACAAACTGTGTGCTCATTTGGAGCACAAATCGTTAATATTTAATATAAAAGTCAAGTGACTTGTAAAAAAACTGTTCTGTAAAGCAAAATTTGATAAACAAACCCACCTTGTAAAAGATTTTTCACATTTAAACAAAATAAATTTGCAGTCACTGGGTTCTGGGAATGAAGAATTAATTAGCAATGTCAATATTTTTGCATGTAAAACCGATGGACAAAATCAACGTTAAAAAGGTGGATAATGAAAGAAGTTGTAAAAACGTCCAAAGTTACCTGCAGACGCTTCAAACAAAGAGATTGGCCGGTACTTTCCAGAATGCCGTGCTGATGAAATAAAAACTATTCAGTTAGTAATTCCAAATCCTTTTAAAATTTTTTTTTTTATTTTGTGTACGTTCTAATAGTTGCCAGATTTTAATATGTTTAACCCATTTTCCCCCAGTTCCGTCAATAACATCCCAGTACCAGAACTGCATTTCATGGCATTTTTAGACAACTCAGTAGTGATGCCATTACCACCTTATTAATGTGTGGGTCATCATCCAGAGGGAACCTACAGTTTATTGTGGAATCCGATAAAGCTATTTAAAAAAATCCAGGAAAAAATGATTAAAATGCAAAACAGCGATTTTTGAAAATACATGATACTTGATGATCAAGGTAATAAGGTGAGTTTTAAAATACTTTTTTGTAAAAATGCAATTTTAAATCCCAATGTGCGGGCAATGTCTTTAAAATATCTAGTTTTTATTTCAAGTAAATATTTATGCAAGTGGTATTTTTAAATTTTTTGTTAATAAAAAGGAGACACCTGTTCTGTCTATTTTTTTCTTTTATTAATAGAAAAATTTAAAATATTTTTTAATGGTAATTTTAATAGCTCTTGCTTACAAACAGGAAGTATTTTACAAGAGGTCCGTGGCCAATTCAATATGTTTCAGTGGTCCGCCCTTAACAAAAGGTTGAAAACCGCTATTTTAAATTTATGGAATTTCAAATTTAAACCAAAAATAGTATTTATTTTAGAAATAAATTTCTTCAAAATATATAGAAATTTCTTGTTTTTGCAACATCGAAATTTAATTTAAATGCATAAAACTGTATTTTTGACAAGTCACTCTATAGGACTGCAAGTAAGTGTTTAATTTCTAGGACTAAAGTTTATAAATCAAATGATATTTACAGCCTTTCTATTTAACGTAATTTAAAATACATTTTAAAATAATATAATTTTACTAAAATGGTATCAAGTAATACATGGTTGTATTTAGAATATAATTAAGAATAAAAGACATTTTATTTACAAATTCAGTCATCGGTGAGATCGTCAACTGAACAATGTACGGCAACTAACCAAAGAAAAAAGGAGTTTTGTGTCATCTGCCTCTAAATTTTATTTCGATATCTTTAAAAAGAAGAAAATATATAGAGGCAAGCAACTTCTGAGAGACACCCGGTATAGATTTTGCTCAAAATTTTTGTTAACCGGCATATTTTTTATTTTAAATAACTAAAAACAGATTGGAAGTACCTTTTCCTTTAGATTGTGACTTGGTTGTTGTCTAAAAAAACGAATCCCCAAGCTTGCCATTAAAAATAGTATTTGGAGAAGGTATAGTAACATCAGAAATGCTGACATTTTTTTTAATCACACCATATCTGAATTAGCAACATTAATCTTATTCTGTTTAACTTGGGGGTAAGAGATATTAAAAACAGGTCTAAGTATAAGATATCTCAAACCTTTTTTGATTAGCTTATAAAATTAACTACTCTACTAAAAATACAATAACTTTTATTTTGTTCCATAAATGGTTGTTAAGGCTACATATTATTTGGAAAAATTACAAAAATTATATCTGGTATCCCTTGCGGTTACTAAGAACGGTTTTGTTGTCGTTTTATTCGACCATATCCTTCATATCAAACCGAAAATCTGCTTCGTAAAAAAGCTTTAAGCAGTACTTAACTGGTCAGTCATTTATCAGCTTTTTTTTAATCTGTAATTTTAAAATTTCCATAAAGCAACTTAAATTGTGTTTTTTTTTAAGTATAAAATTGACATCAAAAAGCTCTCTCATCCCGCAAAAGTAATCAAACAAGTATTGGAACAACGTAAGAATAGAAGAATCCAGAATGGAATAAAGAAAGACAACCTCTTTTTAAAATCCCATATATCAAGGGTATTTTAGAAAAAATAACAGGAATCGGAAAGAACTATAACATCAATATACTATACAGTATTTGGGACCAGTGAATTATTAGGAAGCTACCTAACAAAAACAATACCACAAAACCAGAGGAAAAATCTGGGGTGGTCACATGCAAAAATCATACACCGAGAGCAACAGTGCATGGAAGAAATAAAAACTTAAGAGTATCTCAACTCAAATGTAATCTTAGCCTTAGAGTTAGACACTCCCAAGCGTTAAACGCAGGATCGCGCCCATCTCCTTCATGCTTCAGGGCACTTGATTTTTTATAAATATCCCTGTGCTCTCTGTAACTTAGTTAGTATTTACCCTTTTTTATTCCGTGGTATTTACCTAAAAAGGACCGGAGATACTTCCCAATTGAAACCTTGGTTTTTTTTTTAAATAAATGAAAACAATAGAAGTCCAAAAAACATCTTTCACTTTACAAAAATTGTGTTTATGTCACAGTTTTTATTAAAACATTTATTACGACCTTTTTTATAAACGACTTTGCGATAGTCACTACACACACACAGTCACAGTAAAATTTTAAGGGCACAAGTATGTAAAATTACCTTTTCAAGATTCTGTTTATTTTGTCACTCTCGATTCATCCTGTAGTAGACATATTAGCAAAAGATTTTTAATTTGCCGGTTAACAATTTTTGTATGTAATCTAATTTTTCTTAAATGTACTCAGTGGCGCATACTGATTACAAAAAGTAGGGAGACCCAAGTGTTTAGTTTCAAAATTTGGTAGGTTATAGCAGAAAACCGTATTCAGTTTTCTGCTTTTTTTTTCTAAAAATCATTGATACTCACTGATTTTGGACACTTTTTTGATTAAAACGGCAGTGGCGCTGATCCAAAATATTCAGTTTTTAATTAATTATAAGTAAACGAACTTGCGGGATCTGGAAGTAAATAGGGGAGCTGGGTAAAACAGGTAAAACGAGTTACTGCAAGGCCAAACACAAAATTAAGAAAAAAAAATAAATATTTTTGAAGGAATAAAAAAAAAATTATAAATTTATAACATAAACTATACGATGTACAGGGTGTCCAGTTTTCGTGTGGTGTCATATACCAGCTCCCTTATTATAAAAGATAGGGAGATGGGGTATGGGACTTACTTACCTATATTTTTGTAAAACTTTCACTGCTTGCAAACAAAATTTTCATAGCCTCCTCAGTTTCCGACATACAGGGAAGTAGGCTAGGTATACTATTAAAACTTACCTATTAAGGTACAGCTCCGAGGTTGCGTTCGCGTCTTCATTAGCTTGCATAAAATAAACATACATATATCGTGTTTTTTATAATTTTCGTATCTATTATTTTGTGCCTTGTTGAACATTTTTTTACAGAAATAGAAAAGTAAATTTAAAAAATTAAACCAATAAATACCAGTAATAATTGAGCATTTACAGAATTTTGCTTTTGTCATGGCTTTCCATAATTGACCATAACATAGCCTTCTATAATAATCAATTTTTACCCTATTTATAAGTTACCAAATAATCGATAATAAATGATAAATTTTCAAAATTGCCCTGTATGTGAGAATTTAAGGGGGTATAAAAATTTCGTTTGTGCCAAAAAAAGTTTAACAAAAAAATAAAAGAGTAAGTCGCAAACTTCATCTTTCTATCTTTATATCTTTTATATATATCCCAACCAAAATGAATAAAAGTTACCCTAACTCACACAAAAATTTTGTCAAAAATATTTTTTTTGTAGATTTAAAGTTCTATTCGAGTTTCCAAAGTAAAGAAAGCGCGTTTACACCACTGGTTTACACTCGGTTGATCTCTATCAGCCGAACTTAAACAGAACTAACCAAAACTAACAGGAAATACATTATTTAAACAACTTTTCAATTAAAAATATTTATTTAATATAATATTTTATTACAGTAATAAAATAATAAATAGAATTTCAAAATCAAAAGTAGTTTTTTCCTAATTTCCGTTGCAACAGCTGGACTATTTTGCCTATAATTAAAAATCAAAGCAAAAATATAAAGTAGTGTTTTAGTAATGTTTATTTACGTTAAAAATAAATCTTGTGTTAAATAAAGACATTGCGTTTGTCATTGTTGACACTTTCTTTTATTTTTTGAGGCTCTACTCTTTTTTCACAAAACTAGTTAAAAAATTATTTACATTAAAAAGTTAGTTTAAATACAGATATTTTTTAAAATTTATTTAACTTAAATAAATAATGAATTTTAGGAAAGTTGTCTTGATTTTTTATAAAATGTGTTAAAAATGCGCAATTGCTCCCCTTTTATTCAACGACGATTTTCTCAAAAACCGTTAGTTGTATCAAAAAAATGCAAGAGACCAAAAATTTAGATTTTTTTATGGCCCGCTTGCTGGTGTAGCTTGATTAAAAAAAAAGTTACGTATGTCTCCAAAAAATGCAATAGTAAAGCACTTCGTATATATTTACTCTTTTTTTATTATTTTTATTAATTTAGTATGTTCCTTATTATTTTATACTATTTTTACTTCTAATTAAAATCATTATTTTTAAATAGCTAATATTTTTTTGCCATTGTGTTTCTAAATTCCTGGTCAAGAGAAACGAAAAATTCTCGGCAAGAAAAGGGCCTTCTCTAGTCTCCTCTTGAGCTTTTAAACAATATAACGATTAGTCTCGTGAGAGACTATGAGAGAAGGGACGTAATCTCTAGTCTGGGCGGCATCATTAAATAAAACATCTGGAATACTATTTAATAAGAAACTCTTATTAAAACACAAAAAGGGTCGGTAAAATCTATATAAAACATTTTCTTGTGTCTCTTTAAAAACTACTCCGTATCCAAAATCATGTACTTAACCTGCAGGTGGTTCCTTTTAAAACATTGTTTTAATAAAATTACATATTTTAACCAAATTACTCTTTTTTTCTACTTCATTCTTTAAGTGTGTTTAAAACACAAGAGTTCAAAATGTTCAAAAACAGGCCTATTCATTAAAGGTTGGTAACCAAAGAATTTATTTTAAAAAATTATGGAGTGTTTTTAAGTGGTGATACCGCCAAGACGAGAGATTTTAGTCTCTCGTTCCTCTTGTCTGAGAGTGACTGACCTTTCTTTTTTTTTGAGGCTCGAGACGAGAGTTCTCTCGCCTCGTTTAAATAAGAATTACATATAGGATGTTTTAAAGAATAGGGGATCGAATTAAAAAATATATCAAACAGAAAATAAGTAAATATGTATATACTGAATGCACTAATATGCGATTATTTAGGGAAAAATATTGTTTATACAGGATGAGTCAAGACAATGATGCAAACCAAACTGAAACTTCCAAGAAAACTTTTACACACTTAAACCCTAAACATTTTTACCAAGACTTAAATAACACAAAGACGATTATTAAAAATGTTTCAATTAAAACAGTAAACTTCTTCATAGTATTAATATTTTTTTTAAATCATTACTTTTTTCATTTGTTTGAAGCAGAGAAAACTTTTTTAATTACAAATTTAGAAGAAAAAGAAATGACTGACCATTTAGGTCTTCAATGCATAAGCAAACTACCTATTACTGGACGATATGGATAAATGAAACGACAGCACAAACGTTCAAAACATTCGCGACAAAATGCTCGTTGTTATTTTGTTAAATTTTTACAAAATAATAAGCACCTAAACTTCAAAAGTCATTAATAAAATAATAACCATATTTTATAACATTACCTCATCTTTCTTCTTTCTCATCATTTTATTCGCAAGCTAGGAGTTTCGATTATTTATTGGATAAAAACTTGATGGTCACTTATAATTAAGATGCCAGTGCCTGCGAAACAATACACTGTGTTTTTTAATTAAAAAAAATGCATTTAAAAAAAAACTTTGACCAACTTCAGCTGTTTTTTATAAGTGACTTGCCCCATAATTGTTTGGTTTTTAAAGCTATCAAAACCAAATTTAAAGAGTATAAATATTTTTTGACCGTATTTTATTCAGTTTCTGACATAATTGAAAATCACCTGAACTTAGGATGGTATGTTTTTCCTTTTTTATTGGTAATATGGTAATGATATTCTAAATACAACTATGTTACTTGTTACTTTTTACTCTGATAAATTCATAGCCCTACAAAAAAATTAAAGGTCCGAAAGATTTGACAATGGTATCTTTATGTTTTCAGGTTTATTGAATCCAAATCCAGGGTTATTTTGATACCATTAGGTTATGGTCAAGGGCATTTTAAGGTAAAATCTGCAAAATTAATTACAACCAAACAGTGTATATTTACTTTTTTGGGGTCGCTGAATTGAAATCCGGGGCCAGTTTGAGCCCATCAGGACATGGTCAAGGGCATTTCAAGGTTAAATCCGAAAAAATTAATCGCAACGAATTTGAACAGTGTATACTTATGTTTTTAAGTTCGCTGAATACAAATCCGTGGTCATTTTGACCCCCCGTGGGTCATGGGCAAGAACATTTCAAAGTGGTCATGGTCAGTTCAAATTCGTTGGGTCATCGTTGTGGTCATTCCAGGATCAAATATTTAAAATCTGTCGCACTCAAATTCAAATCATGCATACACACATTGATAAAGAGTCATGTAAACCCAAATCACATTTAAACTCTGTCAAGAAAAAGCCTAAATGAACACAGACATATTCAATATAATATTTACCCTAATTGAAATAGAGCTGTTATCGAAACCATATTTATCTATTTAACTTTTTTTTGGTCTAAGAAGAAGCAATATACATACAAATAAAATAATAACATTTAACACTATATAATGGTTACTCAGATGTATGATGGTAAGAATGGTGGCACTGCTTTTCTAGAAAAGTTGGGTGAATACAATAAAGAACAAGGTAAGAGATTTTACCAGGATATTAAGCAAATGGAGCATAAGTACCAAGAAAGATGGGATATAACTATGTTAGCCGATTTACCATCAAAATAAAAAAAAGCAAAAAAAATCAGTTGTCAGATCTTTTGACCACAAAGTCGTTCGGTACCATAAATAAGAATAATAAACTTATTAAATCATAACGTTTAATTTATCAAAGTGACATCATTCCTACCATCATACATTTGTGTAACCATGATAAAGTGTTAAATGTTATTATTTTA
This sequence comes from Listronotus oregonensis, assembly GCA_019359885.1. Lineage (NCBI taxonomy): Eukaryota > Metazoa > Arthropoda > Insecta > Coleoptera > Curculionidae > Listronotus > Listronotus oregonensis. The sequence goes on along the minus strand of JAHBCN010000027.1, from coordinate 358,208 downwards.
TTTGTATATGTCTGTAAGTTTGGTTACGGTGGATTCTGCAAATTTGACCTTGAAATACCCTTAACCAGGATGGGGTCAAACTGAGACCGGATTCAGATCCACCGACATAAAGACACCATGGTCAAGTCTTATGGACCTTCATTATTATATTTTTTTTTTCAGCGAGTGGGCTGTGAATACGTTTAATTTACTAGCTTTAGTCATAAAGTACAAACATACAGGTAATCCTATTAAAAAGATAAAAATGCGTTTTTTAACGTTAAAAGCCAATGTACATATTTTCTAAAATATATGAAACCATAAAAATTATGGTAAATTTTAACTTTAAAAAATTAAATATATATTTACTTACATAAATTATATTTTTACTCCGAGAGAAACGAGATAAGACCAAACGAGACAAAATGTTCTTTCGACCGAGAAGGTCATTTTCTTTCGAGTCCTCGAGACGAGACCAGGGGATGGCTCCTCTCATCTCGTCTTCCGGCAACACTATGTTTAACGTCCCTACAAAATTTGTTTGGTAATTTGTAGAAATACTTGTACTACTCGTATTTATTAAAGATTTTTAAATTTCTAGTTAAATATTTTATTTTTACCTTAATTTACTGTATGCTATGATGTCTTACTGTTTAGATTTATTCCTGTTTTTTTTTTAACTATTTAATATCATTGTGATTAATGTTCTTTGTTCTATTAGTCTTAATACTCTCTTTCCTACCCGCTTAATATAGTTGGCTCTACGGTCCTCACAAAATAAGTTTTAAAAATTCCTGACAATGACGTGTCAAGGTATTTGAAGACCTTCATTTTTTGGAAGCCATAAAGCTTTTTTAAAAAACAATCGCCGAAGGCGCAGTGAAACCGTGTTTTCGTCTTCCGAGGACCAAAAAGAAACTTACTGTGACATTAGTAGTGTCGTAAAAGTGTATTCGGCATTTTGGGGTGATTCTTAACGCTCTTTTTCCTTTCTATGTGGAAATGCGTGACCCTGTAAGGGTCAAGAATACATATTTTGTAAAGGCCCTTACAGAAACCGGTTATAGGTAGCGCGTTGGGCTGCATTTTAAAGAACTTAGATGTGTTGTTAAATCTTAAATCGCATCTGATATGGGAAACCGGATGGGAAGGCTGTAAATCAAAGCCGGCTACCTTTTGGGCAGCGGATAAAGAATGAAAATATCGATCTATTCGGTCTTACTTCTACTGTTTACTAAATTCTACCTAGAATAATACTACTTTTGATAATGGCTTTATAGTTAAAATTTATTTAGTCCATAGTCACCGTCATAAACTAGCCTAAAAAAATGTTAGTTTTTATAAAGAATATCTCATGATGCTTGCCACCTTTGCCACAAAATAAATATTTTTTATGAGTAAAAAGCTTTTTAAAATCTATAGCGACAATAAGGTATTATTATCTAATATAATCTCTTTAACAAAAACTTTTCTATAATAGATGTATTTTCAAGGACTAGGACTGCAATTCTCGTGTTAGTTGAATAAAAAAAGGGTGGAAATATGCCGCAAATTCCAAAATCTAAAAATATAATTTGCTTTATAGAACCTGTTTGCAAAATATTTTTAGCTTTTAAAATGTCACTTTTACTACATGGAGCATCAACAGATTCATGCTGCTCTAATGTTTTTAAAGCATTTTCAGTTGGTTGAAGCAATTTTTATTTAGTGTTGTATATGATGTATGTATTTTTTACAATTTATACAAATATATTTCAGTCACCATTCCATCAACAATAAAACAACAATATTCATGGTACATAATTATTAAGTTAAAATAAAAAAAATAATAAAACAGCTTCGACTGCAATTTATTCCCTATTTTATGGGACCTACATTATTAGTATATTAATAAGGTAAAAGGTAAAAATATCATTTACAAGTTATCTTCTTTTTACTTTCTAGCTTTTCTTTATTAAACCACCTTACTGATGCTTTTGATAAAAAACTAAATATTAAATGACTATTTTATTTAAACACATTACATCAATGGCCACGGTGGTTGCCAAAATGCTTGGATTCACAAGCACCCATTTATAGTCAGGCTGCTAAAACGCCAAACCTCCCACTTTGTCTGCTCCTTTATCTTAAAAGTGTTTAGACTATTATCTGCTGCGTGCAGATTGCATACGTTCTTCTTTTTTGATTGCATACGTATGCTTTTCTCATAAAAATCCCTGATGGATGCTGCCACTTCTAAAGGCTAAAACACGACCTTCAACGTTTCTGATAAATTTATTTTATAAAATATAAGCGACTTATTGATGTGTTAATGATACTCTGAATAAATAAATGATTATTACTGTTTTGTTATATTTATTTTATTATTTAATATAGGAAGCAGCTAAAGAACTTATATCAAATGAAATAAATCGACTTATCATCAGGCATCTTTAAAAAATAGTAAAATTGCATAATAAGGAATATCGAACCATCCCTTATAGTCAGTTTTTTTCTCAGAATATTTTAATTCGACTGTGAAATAAAGAATTTACCTACAAATATAACAAAACATAACAGGTCTGTTTGTAATTCAGAAATAGTGTACACTATTTTACTTTTTTTACGTACCCAAGCCCTATTTCTGAATAACAAACACTTAATAAATAACTATTAATCTGCACTATATAGGTTCGTTCTATTGTAGTAATGCTATGAAAATATAGGCACTGCTTCAGATTCCTCAAGTTCTTTTCGATATAGCAGAAACGGAACTTTTGATTTTGTGGCTTAGCGAAAATGATAATTTTTAATAAAATATTATTGCCAAACATCAAGCTTTCACAACTCATCCAAATATATAAACAGCAAGAACAAAATACTGATAAATTTAGTTATTGTAATCTAATAACAAATTTTTTCAGATATTAAAATTTTGAAACTCCCTTCCCTCAGTTCGGTCCTGACTAAAATTATTATGTCAGCCATAGAATTAATACATACCTGTTAATTCTATGATGTCAGCCAACTGTAATCTGAAAAACAAAAAAAGACGATTTCGCCACGTTTTGGTAGGTACTTTGGTTGGTCAGAAATAGTGATGGGATAATTCGAATTAAAAATAATCGATAATCCGATTATTGAAATAACCGCTATCATGCGATTATTCAGATTTAATTTTTTTTTATTTAAATTTTATTTTTTCAGTGAATTCAAATTAAATCTGAATAATCGCATGATAGCGGTTTTTTCAAATCGGATTAATCAATTTTTTTGAATTCGAATTATCCCATCACTTTCTGACCAAAAATACACCAACGTAATCTAAAAATCATTACTAATATGTAGAGATATTGTCATTGCCAACCTAAAAATGTTAGCTTGGACAAACTATACAGGGTATCCCAAAAGTAATGGGACACAGAGCAACAGCAGATTCCTTAGGTCGAAATAATGCAATTTACGTAAACTTGCCTTATCCCAAAGTTGATAATTACCAAGATACAGGGTGTCAAACTTTTAATTTTCTTCTCGTTTTTTTGTAATATTTCCTAATTAAATGACATGGCGATACAAAAATGGAGGGGGTTTGAGGCGAGAAATTCAAATTCGTCCATGTTTTTGATGTTGCTAGTAAAGGGCGCCAGCTTCGGTCTACAGCACTTGTTTTAGACGGCATAACTTTTTTAACGCTTACTATTTTGACCTGTTTATTAAAAAATAAGTTACTCTTATTCCCTCTGTATCAAAAATGTATACCTCATTTAAGTCTGTAGGAGCAACTATTTTCGAGATAAACGCACTTTAAAAGACGCAATTTTTTTTATGAAAAATTGGTTTCGGCCAATTGTTTTCAAACTTTGCATAGTAATAGTTCTTAGCAGGCTGATCAAAAGTCTCTGCGGTCATAAAACCCTAAAACGCCTCTAACCCCCCTCAAAATCAGCCTCAAAGATCACTGGGGATTTGGGGACTTTTAAGAGTGATTTTGGGGGGGGCTAGAGGGGTTTTCGGGTTTTGTGCCCGTAGAGACTTTTGATCAGCGTGTTGAAAACTATTACTTTGCAAAGTTTAAAATTAATTGGCCAAAACCCATTATCCATATAAAAATTGCTGGGTCCTTTAAAGTGCGTTTATCTCGAAAACCGTTGCTCCCAGAGACTTAAATGTGGTATACATTTTTGATAAAGAGGGAATAATAGTAACTTATTTTTTAATAAACACGTCAATATACTAAGCCTTAAAAAGTTATGCCACCTAAAACAAGTGCAGTAGGCTGTAGCTGACGCCCTCTACTAGTAACATCAAAAACACGGACGAATTTGAATTTCTCGCCTCAAAGAACGCTCAAATCCCCAATTTTGTATAGGTATGTCATTTACTTAAGAAATTATTACAAGAAAACAAAAACAAAATTAAAAGTTTAACAACCTGTATCTTGGTTATTATCAACTTTGGGATAAGGCATGTTTATGTAAATATCATTATTTTGAACTAAGGAATCTGCTGTTGCTCTGTGTCCCATTACTTTTGGGACACCCTGTATATGCCTTAATTTTTGCTTAAGACCATTAAATAATTTAAAAAGAAAATAAATTTTAAAGAAGCTGCCATAATTCTAAACAACCAAAATCTCTTTAACAAGCCTTGTATTGACATTCTGAATATCTGTCAGCCGTTGTTGAACCGTGAAAAAGTCGTAGCTTTAGGAGTGGATTTTAGTTAAGTTATCACCTAAAAACGATTTTAGATAAGTACTAAATAAAACGTTGTGTATTAATTAACATATAAGGTCAATGAAAGTTTAAGATTTTAGTTTTATTGAAACCAAATTAACCTTATTATATATGGTGTGCTATCACAGGCTTAAATACAGTTTGTCGTAGCTGAGGTTGGGATCTGAATATAGTATCCGGATCTGCGTTTGGCTTTTTGTAGAGCGGTGTCCGTGAAGCATTACAAAACTCTGGAACTCCGGAAAAACGTTATGTTTCGGGTAAAAACAGGAATCTAATCTTAAAAGCTACGACACTAATCAAGCTCTCAAAAAAAAAAATAAATTTAAAAATTTTCTTTGGCTAGCAAAAACACAATTAAAACTCACATCGCAAAAGCTTGAAGAGTACCATGATCCTGCCTTAAAAACTAAAAAAATTCTTAAGGACATTGAGCTGGCTGGTCCACTTATATAGACATTGTAAAAATTAATAAGTAGAAACGCATTTTTAACTGTTGAAATACATAAATAGGGTTTACTGTAAACTAGGTTGTTAGAGTAGGTCTATTTAATACACACTGTAATGTTGTGTTTTATTTTTATTGCTTTTTTATATTATTGATAACGGCTCATACGTTATGGGTTGATATATTTTTTTTATAATTTTGTAAAAATGTGTATAAAGGATAAAATAAATAAAAATAGCTATAATTCTAAAGTAATTTTCTGTAGCATCACGATTAATGTCCACAGTAATAAAACAGAGGCACCGTAATGTTGCGTACTAAATAACACCAGAAGATTCCCACCACTAAAAACCCCTTGGTTTCACGTAGAGATCGAACGCTGTAAGAACAACACCGATACGTCACGGTCTCATATGGCAAACCCGTATAAAACCGTGACGTTGTTGCAAAAACACATTTTTTACAAGTTTTATTTGATTTTTTCTAACCCCCGGATTCTCAAAACATGACCATTAATCATATAAATCATTAAAACTAACAATAATCCATATATCTTATTAAATAATTAATAAATTAAGCTTTTAATTGTAACCCAAAACTTTGATAATTTTAAGGGGGTGCCCATGAATCTTTCCTTGGAAATTTTTTTGACGCGCCTGAATTTGGAATTAGCAAAACGAGGGGTTTAAATGTTGGAAATTCACATTGCAGGAAAAAAAAAATTTAATCGATTTTTTTTTTTCTTTTATATTAAGTTAGCCCTAGTAAACCGGGATATTTTAAAGCTAAATTTTGGTAGGGTTTATAATAAAAATTTTATTTTATAAACACACGGGTAAAAAATCCCGAAAAATCACCCCCCCCTTCGCGGGAAAGCCGCTGGGAAATTTAAATTCTTAATGGGTTTTCTAGGGGGGGTTTTCCGTTTAGGGAATATAAAAACGCAATTAAGATATGACGCGATTTTTCTCATTTTGGTTCCGAATAACCGAAAATTAAGGGTTGCGTAACCAAAAAATTTCCCAAATTTCCTATTAGAAAAAAGCCTTTTTGGGAATCAAAAATCGGGGCGTATACAAAGGCTCGTGATTGGTCAAAAAAAGGTTTACTACCAGGGAGAAATTGCTAAAACAAAAAAACATGGTTTTAGGCAGAAGTCAAGAGATTCGTGAAGATAGTTGAAAGAGTCTCTC